>JANTPZ010097215.1:0-23545 GCA_025593235.1 Vachellia pachyceras
GATACAAGGGCACACAAGGATTTAGCTATTGCCATCATCGTAGCAATACCTTCAGAGTTCATGAAGAAAGTCCACAGGCTTGCGAAGTGAGATGCTCCGCAGAGAATGATGAAAGCACCGAACTGGATAAGAACCCATTTATATGGGAAGAATGCTGACTTCTTAACGAAATATACGAGTTCCAACGGAATCGAGAAATATGCAAACGCTATTAGAATATCTGATACGTACTGAAATTTCGTTACGAGTTCGTCTAGGGGCCAATTCTGTGGCTCAATGCAATCGCAGAACTCCATAATATATAATCTCGCTAGTAGCCTTCTTCTCAACAAATATCTGGCAACACATAAGCACACGTTATTGCCAAAAATCATCACAAAACACTCATATACCTGTGTAGATTATGCTAAATATAATTCAAATGCCAAAAACCACACTTAACCATATGCATGTGTGTGTGAGCAAGCGAAAGGAAAAAAAAAACAATGTAGTTATTCTTACCGAGCCAAATAAATGGGCCGTCAACGTGGTTGCAGGGTAGCTTTGGTTAGTACGAACGGAGCTTAATCTTGAACTAGACGAAAAGAAACTCCAGCAGGAGCAGCAGAAGAAGATGAAGAAGAGAAAACGATAGGTAGAACGCAGGGTAAAGCCAGAAGCTAGCGTCGTCATGGACAAAGAAGGCTACTCAGTTTTTCAGTTGATACTTTCCTCTCCGACTCCAACGTTGCTTCAGTATATTCAAGTCACACGCCGACAAAATTTTCCGATTGGTTGGTGTTCTTAAATATGATAATAGGACAAATCTTCTCAAGTTAAATGAAAATTTTAGGATACAATGCACTCTCAGACGCGGTGGAAGAGAAGGGAGACAAGACTAATTATTTTTAGATATTTAGAAAGTTATGCTATTTATAAGTCATGATTCATTTTGCTTTTTAAAGTTTCATACATTGTATACGTCATTGACAAAAAAAACTATGACCATGGAATGTATTTGGCACAAATTCAAACCAGAATGTTTTGGATGAATGAGAAACTAATGGAAGTAATAAAATTATGTTCTGCTATCATTCTTAATTCGCATGCCCTTTTTTGGAAGAATCTTGATTGTTTGATTCTTTCATTATTAAGAATTGATCAAATCAAGTAACAAAATAAGCAAGATTAATTAAGTTTATAATAATTTGAGATAGGCGAAACTTCGTGTGATAAATTGGAAAAGAACAATTCAAGTTGATACCCAATATAAAGATGAGCACAATATTGAAAGAGACAATTCATAGCCTCGTCACCTAAATCACAATGCAGAGCCACTCATCGACCGTAGATTTCACTGACGAAGGGATTTGATTAGTACTTTCACTTAAAGGGAGAGGGTTCGATTATGGGAAGTGTCACTTTGTTGTAGCTCCAGTCGCAGCGCTTGAGGAGGTATCACTACAGCTAAGTGAAGTTGGATTGACCTACCTGTGTGGTCAGACCAAAGAGCTTGCTTAGCTTGCTTCAGTGCCCGCAGGAATAGATCATGAGTTAGATACCCTGCTTTTAGATTGTGGGTGAGCCCAACCTCTTTCCTAAAATTCACTTATAAAAAAAATAAATCACAATGCTAAGCTATGCTTAATGGATTTGAGTGATGGTTATTAGTTTGTTTGGATTAACAGCGGAAATTATTTTTTCAATGTAATGTACGGTCAATAACGTAAGTATATGATAAGAGTTTTATCTAAATTTATATGAATGTGATTTTCCAACACTTTAACAAACATCATGATACAACATCGCCATCAATGCACACAATAATTTAATGTTTTGACAAAATTTTGAGGACAATTTTGTTGAGACAAATTAACACTAGCTAAAATGCAAACAAATGTAGCAATAAATTGGGGCTTCCTTTTTTTTTTTTAAAGACATAGACAAATACTACAGCACTTCTGAGTGAATTGAGATTTGAGAGTTATTAATTGTATGAAACACGTTTTTTTATAACAGTACACTTTATAAACGTCTCATTAAATTTTATGTATTGTGAAAAATACTTAGAGGGGCCTTACATTATACTTATTTCTAGTATTTACTTTTAACATGTTTTATACAGATTAAAGAAAACCTTAAATGATATCCACTCTATCGTAAAATTCATCAATTTGCAACTTTATTATTATTTAGTATCCACTATAATATATGAAAGTAAAGTTAATAGTGTAAATGAACAGTAAAATTGTACACCATATAAAAAATTTAATGTATTGTCATATAAATATAACGAGTAGAGGAGAGGTAGTGTTAAATGTATGCATTGATTATAATGAAATCCTAACAACACTTTGGGTGATAGAATGAACAACTATAAAGAAACATAATAAAAAAATAATTTTAGGACTTTTCTATAATTTAGCTGTCAACTTGTCATTGTGTTTGTTTTGAAAGCTCATTGGAAGTTGGAACTACTATATATATACAAGTTGAAATAAAATTTTTTTTACATACGTACTTCGATTTACATAAAATAACTCTCACAGTGAATTATTTTCTATAGTGGATGACAGGTTCATGCCAGTAGAAATGAGATCGTACGTGATTGTGGACACAACATACTAGGCAGTATTTGCAAATTGCAGCCATAAAATCACGTCGGGGAACTTTCCTTGCTGTCCAAAGCATGCTAAAAATGTTTTGGACTTCTACAAAACGGAATTTTTCCTCAACTGATGATCAGTAAATTTTCAGCATTAGTTTGCATAATGAAAAATACACATAAAACTTAGTTTCGCAAACACGGATTAAGGTAAAAAAGTTCCGTTTTATAAACTGTGAACCGATCATGCTCTTAGACTGAGCCAGTTAGAGAGGGGGTTGGTGTGCCGGCTTTTAGAGGGGCCTAATCATCATGGGCTTAAGTTGTTACTTGTTACTGTACTTCAATTTCCAAAGGTACACTTCACACAATCTCTTTTGCCCCATTTGGTACACGGAACTGATTGGAAGTGGAATTGAAAGTGGAAGTGAGTTTTAAAGTATGTTTGGTATGGCTATGGAAATATGATGTAAAATACTAAAGTACCCTTAACCAAACAAAAAAGGTCACAGATCGCTCCCTGTTGTCGTCGCCGTCGTCCACCATCATCGTAGATCGCTCCTTGTCTCCGTCGTCGTGGCACAACAGATCGGATGAAGACCTCGTCATGCTCGTCGTAGATCAAATGAAGACCTCGTCGTGCTCGTGCCAGATCGTCCTTGTAGATCGAAGACCTCATCGTGCCAGATCTTGATCTTCATCGCTCATCTCCATCTTCATCGTTTTCATTGCAGATCTCTCACCTCCGTCGTGCCAGACCTCCGTTGCCCACCTCCGTTGAAGCCATCGCCCACCTCCGTTGAACTCTACCATTTTCGTCGAAGGAGCCATTGCCGCCACCAGCTAGCCAAATTGAAGAGGGGGGAAGGGGAAGGGCAAAAGGGTCTAAGACCCAGTTCCATGGAACTGGGTTCCCGAGGGAGGAGGTTGGAACATAGTTTCAATATTTTTGGGTTTTATAGAATTCATTTCTATTATATCAAACAAACCAAAATCCCATCTCTACCCTCAATTCCACTTCCACCTCCCAGTTCCATCCTACCAAACAAGGCTTTAGTTCCAATATTCTCGGGTCTCAGTGCAAGGCAACAGTAGCTACCAAATGCTGAATGCTCGATAATTATGCAAAGTTCATGTCTCAGATTTAAATCAGATTCTTCAAAGGAATTCTGAAGTCGACAAATGCAGATGGGCAGGAAAAGGGAAAATGATTCGTCCAAATCTCCAATACAAAAGGCACGAAGCACTGAATCAGACACTTGAGCTACCATATTGGCTTTCTAGTTCCTCATATGTCAACTCCTCATTATTGGATTAAGACTTCATCGTTATCATTTTCCTAATTTTCTGGTAACTGCACAAAAAGTTGCCGTACAATACCCGTGTTTCACAAAACAGTCTTCAACCTTCCGTCTTCATCAAAACGTTAATGGCGTGGGGGCCCTGATGCGTTATATATATGTGACTTTGTAAATCTCCTGAAGCTTTTCGCTGTGAAAGCAAGGGACAAATTTTAATTATTGACACAGAGACAGAGTAAATGCCTGTGATGTCCCCTTGCGAAGTTGTGGTAAACATGTAACAAGCATAAATCCTTAAGAAAAGCACGTCTTAAAAAGCTAAAGCTAAACTCAAACCGACCTCTATTTCACCGTAACAGTGTTTTGAATAGGAATCAAAATTCATCATATTATTAACGCTATGATTGAGCGTAATGTGTCAAGTCTAGGAGCCATATGATTGAGGAAGGTAGGCGTAATCTTCGTGGGGCGATGATTCTACAATAATTCGCAATCTCTAATCTTTTCCAACGTTTATTCACGTGTATAATTAGATGGCATAGGCACCTCTTGAACCAATGAAAATACTTGAGTAAAAGAAAAAAATAAATAGCGTATATTTAACGTGTTATGAATACCTTTCACAGTTCGAGCTTTTACAAAATTTTAACCGAGCCATTGGAGGGCATGAACAGGGAACTTATAACTGTTAGGCAAACGTGGTTCGTTTCGGAAAATACCTTTTTGAGGAACAATATTGACTATTCGATGAAAGTGAAGGCTCTGTTTCATGAGGCCATGAACAGAGTCATCATCAAGAACAACAATAATGCAATAGCAACCAGTAGCTGCAACTTGGATAATCTAGAAATTATAAAAGGAAACATCTTAACACGAATCAGTGTATCCCAGACCAATCTTTGTCAGTTCCTGAGAATACATGGCCACCATGTTGCAAAATGCTCCGCTATTCGCTCTCATTTTTGGCTTGAGCTCATTTGCATTTATCCAAAGCCAATAGGACCAAGCATCTTCTTTGACCCCCACCTCCTCCATCCTCAAGTACCATGGAGGTCCCCTCCTCACCAGACCAAGAGGTGTCAATGTCTACCTCATATGGTACGGTGCCTTCTCTCGACCAAACATAGCCTCCATAACCGATTTCTTTGCCTCCTTCAGTCATCTTTCCCACCAAGAGCCTTCTGTGGCAGCATGGGGGAGAGAAATCCGATCATACAAGGACAGCTCTGGCAAACCAGTCTGCACAACTGTTAGACTTACGAAACAAGTAGGGGATATATACTCGCTAAGAAAGAGCATCAAGCGTGCCCAAATAGCAACCCTCATCAAGAAAAAGATACGGAGCAAGATATTCCCACTAGATTCAAATGGAATATACTTGGTTTTGACTGCTAAAGATGTAAGCGTGGAGCGATTCTGCATGGGATCATGCGGCTTCCATGACAGCATCTGGGTATCTCAGAACACAAGAGTTGTGTATGGACATGTGGGAGACTCACTGGTGCAGTGCCCGGGTGTGTGCGGATGGCCTTATGCGATTCCGGCGTATGGTCCGCCAGGAAAGGCGCTGGTGGCTCCTAACGGAACAGACAGTGATGGTATGGTTATGAACATAGGGGCTGTATTGGCGGGGGTTGTGACTAATCCTTACAAGACAGGGTACTTTCAAGGCGATGCATTGGCGCCACTTGAAGCTGTGACGGCATGTTCAGGGATTTTTGGGGTAAGGGCTTATCCGGGATATCCAGGTGATCTATTAGTGGATAAGTATAACAACGCAAGCTATAACTTGAATGGAGTAAATGGCAGGAAATTCCTTCTACCAGGTATATATGGGATCTCCAAAGCTTCAACTGTAAGGTTATTGCTTGATAATACAGTTATTTGTCGCATTTAGGATGAGTGCAGGCGGTTGAATAGAACTTTTGGCTAAAATGGGTTACTGGCTCCTTCTCCTTTCTTGAGGGTTTGTGTGTGTGAAGAATATCGTGATTACAGAACTGCTGAATCAAGGCCAGAAGCTTGGATTGCCGTGTTCAAGGTGAAAGGAATAATTTTATGAAAAATAAATCAAATAGTAAACAAAATAACAACACAAAATGCAGATGATGCTGTAGGCGATAATTAGTTTGGCCCTCCTAAATTGCTCGTCCCTGAAGCTGATCGGACTATTTGTCACTGAAATGCCTACTCAATGCATGGAAAATTGTTCTACATGATAAAATGTGCTTAGTTAAGTTTCGTTTTTCTCTATTGTAGTTTTTTTCCCGTTTCAAGTCGTGTCGTCTTTCCCATGGGGAAAATTGTCGATCAAACTACATCCTGCAAAATTAGTACTTCAAGATTCTAACAGCAGCAAAAACTAAGAATTTTCAATTCAGCCATCAGCCTTATGATTACTTTCACCTAAAGTAACCGCGATATAATTCATCTAGACTACCTTGACGAACCATTGATTATTCCTTGATTTAATCGGCCAATAACCAAAGCCAATAGCAAACCAGCTGCTCGCATCTACCTGGTCGAAGTACGGTAAATCTAATATAAAACACCTAATAATTAAACTTCTGGACTTTACAAGTGGTAGAATGATAAAAGAGTAACGAAGAAAAGCATGGCGAGAAAGATAACAATTTCCTTTGTGTCAGCATGTCCCGCATCACATTGTATATTTCAAACTCTGGGGAGGCTCCTCCCCCAGGAATATCAACGTTGGACGTCAAATTTTTCTTTTTTTTGGAAGACTCAGGACGTCAAAATTTTAGCTTATTGAACCAATCATTCCTCAACCCAATTAACGGATTAGGTTAATAAATAATAACTCAATGCAACAGGGAATTATCCCCAGAGCTTAAAAACAACTTATTTGATCAATCAGTGGGGCCAATCATTTTCTCAGGCACCACAAGAGCGTCAAATTCTTCAGGGTCAAGTACTCCAAGTTTCAACGCAGCTTCCTGCACAATTAGATTCCGTCAATTTCAATAGTTTAGACAAGTAATTGGAAGCCATTAATGTCATACACTTGATATTAACGTCTTTTTTCCATCGACGACGGACAAACTGATTGGACCGAACCAATACTAGCGTTAAAATTGGCGCGCAAATAACTTCAGATATGCTTAAAATGGAAGTTAATTTGTACGTAGCTGATGTCGGTAGACAGAGCAGTAAACTTTGAATTTATGTATATGCATCTAGAGATCAAGCACGCAAGATCAACAGAGTCTCGAGATTAACAACCTTCTTTTTTATTTTGGGCTAGTCAGTAGGAGCTAGCAAGGATTAAAAAGGTATTATTACCTTTAGAGTGGTTCCCTCTTTGTGCGCTGTCTTGGCAACTGCTGCGGCATTGTCATAACCAATTTTCTGGAACCGAAGCATTAAAGTTATTATTAAAAAAATCATGAATTTAAGGAAGCTATATAAATTCGGACAGGTTAAAACTTACTGGGTTCAAAGATGTGACAAGCATTAGTGACTGCAAGGAGATTTAAAAGGCCAAACAAGATAAATTAGCATTAGAATATAAAGAAACGCATCAATAAAGATATTTTGTGCAAACCACAACTTACCTCATGCAACAATTTTGAAATTCTTTCCCTATTAGCTTGGATACCTCTTACGCAATTCTTTTCAAAGGAAGCTGATGCATCTCCAAGAAGTCTAAGTGACTATCAGATGAGAAATAACAATAGACTTGTGTAAGCACACATGCTAGGTTACATCATAGGATATGCTATGAAGATCAATAACATAGAACCCACATATAAATATATTAAACTCCTTCTAGCATGAAACATACATGCATGAGACTCTTGCGTGTTTGACAAGAAGCAAGTCAATCATATAGTAATTTGTAATTGAGGATTAGAAGACAATGAGGATGAAACATACATGCAGGAGACAGCTTGCAATCATCGGTTTATATACATTGAGTTCAAAATGACCGTTTGATCCACCAACTGTGATGGCTACATTGTTTCCCATGACCTGAAAGTTAAAATCAACTGTCAATCATAACTTCATTCAGGACATAATCATAACATTACAGAACTGAAAATGCAAGAGTACGGAGAAAGAAATAGCAAATCTCCAAGCCTACTACAAGCTATCAGAGCTCAATTGATCATATTGTTATCTCAGAGAAACCAAGCAAGTTAATCTTTACCTGTGCACACACCATTGTTAGAGCCTCACACTGGGTAGGGTTAACCTTCCCCTGAACAGAAGAAAATGATGCCTCACATTCAACACTTAATTGCACATAAATAGATGAATAAGTTATATCAAACGAAAAGTGAGAACATGTGAATTTTAACAAGGAATGATGATCTTACAGGCATAATACTGCTTCCTGGTTCATTTTCAGGAAGAATCAGTTCGCCAAGGCCACAACGCGGACCACTATAACAGGAAAACATTATAAGAACTCAGAATAAATAAAAAAAATTGTACATTGTCATGATTCTTGCATACTGACCTTCCCAATAAACGTATATCATTCGCAATCTTCATTAAAGATGTTGCAATTGTGTTGAGGGCTCCGCTGGTTTCAACAAAAGCATCATGGGCAGCCTGCAGGGTGAGATTACGAAGTCATGGTGATGCCAGTGTCTTGCAACATGTGATGCAAGATTGAGAGCACAAACCAATTAAACAAACTCGCATACAGCAATGTAAGGGAATGAAAAGTAAGTTAGTTTCAGCTACAAACCAAGGCCTCAAACTTATTTTCAGCTGTGACAAAGGGCAGGTTAGTTTCCTCAGCTACTGCCTCTGCTATCTTAACATCAAACCTAAAATGACAGCCAGGAAACAACTGTTTAAATAAAGTCATACATGTTCCCTTCAACATAAAGTATTGATTTGCCAATATAGCATAAATGCACACAGCTTGTCTAGAGAATACATACTATAACTTTGAAAATACAGTTAAAATTCATTTTCAACAAATACATGCTACAAGTTCTCAACAAAAGAGCCAATGTGCACAGGGAGACAATACTAATAATTGATTTCAACAAATTCCTATTCGAATGTTTTGCAAAATAAGATGAGGCCTGATGAAAAGCTCACATACAACTGAGCAAAAGAAAGCTTTAGTTACTTTGGAAGACATCATCCCAGGGTTGAAATCTAAAAAATAAACATCTGAAGAGTAACCAAAATCATATGTACCCCTTCTTTGTATTCAATCCAGTCCCAACAGCTGTTCCGCCCTGTGCCAACTGCTCAAATAATCTAACCAATTAGTGCTCTAAAACCAAATAACTGAAAGAAATGTCAATTAATGTTTGTGCTAGGACATCTAACCTGATAAATTCGGGGCAAAGTGCACATCACTCGGTCAATTCCATACTTCACCTGTTAATAAATTAAAAGACAATTAAGAAATGACCCACTATGAGCTATGAGTGTCAATAAAGCACTGCCCATTCAACAACAGACTAGATATCATAAAAAGAGGAAACTAAGCTTACCTGTGTAGTATAGCCACTAAACTCCTGCCCAAGAGTTAACGGAGTTGCATCTTGAGTATGGGTGCGCCCAATCTTCACAATATCTTTGAATTCAACAGACTAGGAAATTTTGAGGGGGAATGAGAAATTTACAGAGATAGATCATATCAATAATAAATGCCAAAAAATATGTATAATACATGAAGAAGCACAGAAATTTCAGAGTTAAGGTCTCTGACACGTGACAGGTCACAAAGACAATGGCAAATGCAAGTCGTAAAATTTTAAGACAGAAGGAAAAGTGAGAGAAAGGACCAGATAAACCATAGGTTCAGAACAGGTAAAATTAAGTTATTGCCAACCAAGTTAGATGGAGAACCTTCTCCAAAGGCTAGCTATTGAAGTAGAAGAACCAACCCACTAGAGAATTCTATCAATTAGCTTATATCACTCAAAGTGAGACCAAGCAACCTATACTATTTTTGGTCTCCATCAATGAGCTGCCTTTGAGAAGATGGAATCATGGCAGCTACATTTTGTAAAACCTACTCAACTTCCTTGGCAATCGAAACCCTCTACTAGTCAAACTCTCCACAGCTAATCCATTTTTGAAATCGATCACTACTTCCATTATCACTTTGGTACAAAGAAGAGAACTAAACTAGCACTCAATACCAGAAAATATATTCAACTATTCACCAAATGGTAAAAACATCAATCTCCCCCTATCTGCTACTTATGACCCTGTTTGCATTAGCATTATCTCGTAGACCATATATCACATTGGAAAAGTAACTCCTACTACTAATCCAAAAGGGCACTATATCTCCTGAGAGAGTCAACTGTGTTGGTGACAGTGCCTCAGACTGAAACAGGAAGCAGAAGCAGAACAATAAGGAAGAGAAGACTCTATCTGGAAGCAAGGTAAGAATCTCATCAATTGCTCACAAATAGCCTAGGAGAATCTCCACGATACTGAAAATCAATATTCATTCACTCATACTTGCTTACATCTGGTTGGGAATATTTATAGAGGCAATGGGAAATAACTGACCTACTCTCTAGCGTACATGCACTTTATGGGCTGCTCCATGATCCCACTCATACAACTAACTCCTAAATAAGCTGACCCATAACATAATTAAATACTTAAAATAAACCAATAAACTATTAACCACTCCCCATCTTCCCCTGGTATCCTATCAGTTGGGGTAGTTGGTGATTAGCCAGTTCTAGCAAACTTTGAACTAACTAAGAGCTAGATAGTTTCTATCTTTATTCTCTTTTACATTCTTATATGTTTCAATTAGAATAGAATGAAACCAAACCGTCTAAGCTTCTCCTATAGATCACAGATTCAGATGAAGAAAAGACATATCTGTCTAAGATATACTATTTGAACTCTAAATTCACTAGTATGACTCAGAAGGGCATTTGATAACCTAAAATATGCAATAAATCACTCCTGAAATGTAGTTTGAACAAGAAACCAAATTATCCAACCTTGGAATGTAATGAGGAATGTAAGGTTTTCAGTTTTGGAATAAGTCTTGAATTTATTTCCATTGCAGCTGCAATATGCATTACCTGGAAGTAGAAATACACAAAATAAATAAGTAAACATAAATATTTAAAAACTAAAAGGAAAAAAACATTGATATATTTCAGAAACAAGACAAGAGTAGATAAAGAAAGTTGAAAAATGACAGCTACAGTTCAAAAGGGCTTGAAATCAGTAATTACCTCCTGATTGCAAGGAATAACTAGCCAATTTAATCACTCAGGTAGGAAATTCAAGAGATTGAGTCCACCAAAAAAAATAAAACTTACAGTTGGGAATGTATCATTAGAAGATTGTGATCTGTTGACATGGTCATTCGGGTGCACAAACTTGCCACCACGCCTATGACCAAGAATCTCAGCTGCTCTGTTAGCAATAACCTACAAAACAGGGGCATTCCTTTAGCATCAAACAATGCAATCATCGAAAGGATGGAGGATTCATTACGTTCAAATAAATTATATATATCCTAGACTAAACAGAATACTTAAAAGCGGTATTTGTGCCATGTTGAATAATTCCAGAATGGCTTTAAGAAAAACAATAATTACAAGTCCCTCAGGTTTGCTGCAGAATTAATGAACTATTGTTTCATAGAACGAATATAAACTACAATTACGAGGCCATCAGGTTTGCTGTAGCAGTCAAATCAGAACACTGACCTCATTAGCATTCATGTTGCTTTGAGTGCCGCTGCCAGTTTGCCATACAACTAGTGGGAAATGATCATTTAGCTTTCCCTCGGCCACTTCTTCTGCAGCCATCATTATAGCCTTCCCAATGGTGGGATCAAGGCCATATTCTATGTTCACCTGCGTTAGAAGCATGAAGCCCTCTCAGGGAGGCAACTTTTCAATTGAAACAGGGTAGTAATAGAATGAATATTCAAGAATTTCGGTAAAGCCAAAACAGCCGGGACTACAATTGAAATTAACGGTAATTTATTATTTAGCCCACACCCAACGCACCAGAAGTCCAGAAGTAACAGCACTATTCGTCAATTAAAAATAAAACAGAATTTAAACAAAATAGGGGTAAATGCCAAGACTGCCCACATGCCAGTTTATACCAAGCATTAATAATTAGAGTATTGTGATATAGCTATCTGCCGAAAGCAGTTAAAGGATAAAATGAACGCCAAAACAACCTTAGCAGCCGCTTTTTTCAGGATGCCAAAGGCACGAATGATGGGTTCGGGCATTCGTTCACGCTCGCCACCGATATCAAAATTCTGCAACGACCTTTGAGTTTGCGCACCCCATAACCTAACATAAACAAGATCTCATATGGCATTAATAAATAAGCATTCAATTTGCTTCGAAAGTGAACTACAAGAATATTTCATGAGGAGTAGGACATGAAACAGAAAAAAGTACTTGTTGGATGGCACTTGAATAGGTCCGAATGTGTCTCTTTCTTCTCTAAACGAAGTAGAATACGATCTAGCAGAGAGAGCAAGACGCAAGGCCACGGAAGGCTGCGCCGCCGTTGATCCACCCGATAAACGCCGCGAAATAATGTAGAGAGCCATCCTGCCCTTTCGAATGAGGACGCAGTGAGCAACCAAGGATGTGGAAGCCGCCGGAAGTGGAGGAATCGGCGAGCGAGGTGATGAGCTGTCTAGATAGAAACATGGTGAATGTATAAATTATAATTGAAGCTTAGGTCAGCGGTCGACGAAATGATGGGCTGCGACCTGCCAGCAAGAGACGCCATTGCTTTTAATAGAGTAGATGCAGCGTGAACGCGTGATATTACTAAAAAAAATTGCTCCTTGTTATACTATCTTTTTTTTTGGCCAATCCTTGTTATACTAAAATCTTTTATGAATTGTATCAAAACATACTAATAATATTTTATCCTAAATATTAATTTTTTTATTTATCGCCACTGATTAATTACATAGTGTTTTTAAATTAATCAATCAGACACCTTTAACTGAATTCATTAATTTACGTATATTATTACCATGTGCTCATATAACAAGGAGCAGAGTGAGTGCAAGACACAGTGATACTGGGGTCAAAGATGAATGTGCCTGTTATCAACAGAGAGCAAATATTCAACCAAGTGAGAAAGAAGAGATCAATGCCTCTGAAATATGTGTCTGGTATTCTGAATCCTAGGAGGAGGAGGATAATTTGACTTGCTTTTATCTCTTCCAGCACCAATTCCCTAACCATTTCATGCTAGGCTCGTCAACTTCCCTCCCTGTGGACAGCTGTGTTCAACCAGGAGTATCCAGCGATCTGGTTTTGACTCAGCAATTAACTAATGAGTCAAAACTTACGTACAGAAATTCTGCTTTTATTCCAAACGTTTAAAACTTTACATAAAGGATTATACAAAGGGAGAGAGAAAAGATTTGCAAGTAAGAGCTTCGTTACAAACCGGGGTGTCATCTCCTAAATTCCTAAGTATCCTTTTATAGTGTTAAGGGACTAAAGGATAAAAGACTCTACGAAAACTTCTTACATAAAATGTCTCCTTATAAGTCAAAAAAGTTATTAAAATCTATCAACCTATAAAGTAATTTTTACAAGTCAACAAATTCTGACAATTTTATCTCTTTTGGTAACACAGGTCATCTGTTCTGCCAGTGACCAGGTCTGAACAGTTGTGCTTAATAATCAATTCATACAGAAAGCCTGTAGTTTCCTGATTTGTTACTGTTCATGCCTTATTTACTTTAATCTGTTGACGCTTACATACACTTGTCATTGAGTTTTGCATCGTAGTATCATATATATACATTAGATCAATTAAAAAAATGGCATGACAAATGATTTCTTCAAGCCTGGAGAGAGAAACTTGCTAAATATCATTATAGATCGATATTGATGGAAATCATATACGAATCGATGAACAAAAATCATCATCTGATACGAATCTTTTTTGTGGGAGTAGTGGATTGAAATCCAGATTTTGCCATTCATTCACCGTGGCCTTCCATCATGTCCAGGAGCAGCCTCTGAAGATCCTCCAACGAGTATTCCTGATCAAAAAGTAATACCCCAAATTAACGCCATTCGGAATATAATCCCATTTAACGTAGTAGATATATAATTCTAAATTCTTCAAGAACAGCAATGCAATACCCGGAAGCTCTCTGCAGTTTGCGTCATCAAGATCATTTCTTGCATGAAATCAACCAATCCCTGTTTAATTTCCAGAATTCCAACATGTGAACACATGCAATAATATGCCCCTGGAAACAAGTGGGAGAAAGTAAAGAATCTAACGGGAAATGCAGCTCGTCGTCTCCAATCAGGCCAAACAGGCCAGCATCATATAAGGCTCTCTTCCCTTTGCTAGACAAAACTACAACTCAAAACGAAAACTATGAGAATAACTAACAAGGTACGTGAGCATTTCAGAACTTCATAAAAGGGAGGAAGTAATAGATTTTTCAAATAATATAATACCCGAATAAGCCTCTTGAACCTGCTGCAACCGTCTTTTAGCTTCTGTAGCAAGCTTTGGGTCTTTAGTCCACCTATCCGGATGCCATTTCTTCCTCCCACCAGAATAAGAAGAAGAAAGATTTAAGAAAGAGCAAATTCACTTGAACGAACAAGAGCTCGCACATTAAGAAGAAGAATGCTCGTTACTAGCTAAATGACACAGAGCCTACCAGAGCCATCTTACGATAAGCGCCTCGGATTTCACAATCGGTGGACTGCTTGGTTATCCCAAGCACAGAGTAATAACAACCAGCGCAAGGGTCAGCGACGTCGTCAGACATGGAGGCCTGCAGGAACTACGGGTTGAAACGATGCAGAACACTGAGGTTGTAATGCCTCCCCGGTTACGTTGGCGTGCGTCGAAGTTTGAAAACAGGAGGCCTGGATTTATGCGAGTTTGAGAGCAACTGAGAATGTGAGGTGTCAGGATAAAATGGTGCACATGGCCTGGTGATGGAGACGAGGATGAATGACCCTGCGAGTATAGTAGAGACATTGGTGAATGAGATGTTTAAAGGAAGGAGAAGAAGGTTGAAGGTTCTAGAGGCTTCTGGGGGTGGTACTTGGTAGCGTGTGTTGAGACTGTTGGCTAATGAGATGACTGGGCGTTATCGTCACACATGGAGAGCCACGTATCTTGCATGCACTGCGGCACCTGTAATTTGTACTGGGCCTCACCCTCTCCCTCCTCCTTCACCGCCGGGCCTTTTAGTCATCTTGGTGGTTTTATTATATGGAACGATTGTAAAAGGGAAATGTACGTTCAATAATATTTTTCTGTAAAATAAAATAATCTCCTTCATATATTTATTTTGATTTACGTAAAAATATTTCTCTGCCGCTTTTTCAAACGGATACCATAACGAATATGCAGGCTACGGAGGGGAGAAAGAAAGCAGTGGTGATCATGGATTGCTTCTACATTCCGTGCTTTACAGCGGTATTTACATATTACCGGTTAATGAAGTCTCTGTCTCATTAAAGAAATTTTAACTTGCAACTTTATAAGTGATGTATCAACCCTTTGTTACTGTCAGTTAGTTAATTTAGTAAAAAAATAAAATTCCTATGGCAGGGCCATGGAAAAAAAGGACAAATCACTATGGAAATGCGGAAATGGTGAATGCATCTGACATTGATGGTTTATTTATAATACATTGAATATTAATTACTACCTCCTTTTGGGACAAAAAAATTAATTAATATGTACGAGATAGATTGAAAGTTTATTTTGGTCTTAAATATAATATATTAACTTACTTTATCTTCCAAAATTTCAATTTTGTTTTTTTTAAATATTCATATTTATTGTATATGTTAATGAACCTTTAATTTCCTCAACGGCAGTTTTAGTGCACATAATCATATAGTGTTTTAAAAAACAATTAGCATACATTTACTAATAGCTAAGTTAACTACTTTTTTTAATGTATCAAGTTAATTATATAGTTGAATCATTAAATAATGGAGGTGGTGTTTTAATGAATGCTAGGTGGTGGCATATATATTTAAAACAGACAATGAATGTGGAATTTGATGGGTCCCCCTGGTGGCCACATGACCAAGATGATATGGAAGCACATAATTATTATTCGTCTTTTTCTCTTTTGCTTTCATAAGCGTGTTTATTGCCGACCATAGTGACTAATCTTTTTAACTACGGTTTGGTTAATTAAGGGTAAATAGCTGATCACATGCAAGTTTCCATTCCCATGGATGTAACAAGGAATGGTTAAGGGACAAGATGTCGAACCATCGCACCTCACTACATGGCTAGGAAGCACAGTATTCTGAAACATCATGTTGACCATTGCTTCTATACATAGATACAGAATGTATACAGTGATGGATCGATCTCTCGCTGATGCAGGGTATTTAAGCTCTGGCCTTTATTATGGTTTTAGAGGCCACGGAGTTGCTGGGATGACACGCCCGGATGTTCTATGGGTTAGGTTGCTCTCCTTTACGTTGGGTTTTAGATAGTGCAATTGCTATTTACCTTAATGATGACACGTCTGGCTGTTCCACGGGTCAGGTTGCTGCAAGCTGAATATGGTTGGGATCCTAATGAAAGAAAGGCCACACGAACCTGAAATACGGGTCAGGTTGCTGCAAGCTGAATATGGTTGGGATCCTAATGAAAGAAAGGCCACACGAACCTGAAATACCTCTCACCTGTGGAGGAGTCTGTAAGTGGCCGGCATGGGATGTTGTGGATCTTGGCATCAAATGGAAAGTGGGTAATGGGCAACACATACGCTTCTGGAAAGACCATTGGGTGGGTGACCAAGGGCCGCTGTGCAATCTCTCTTACGCACCACTCTTGGAAGAGGCCCTTCAAAAGAAAGTCATCAACTATGTCACAGAAGATGGAGCGTGGAATTGGCATGACTTTGAAAATCTTTTCCCCCCTGAGATCCTTAAAGCCATAGCTGACACCACACCACCACCTGATCCAGGATCTAGCCACAAAGGGATATGGCGCCTGATCAGTCCACATGGGGACTTCACCGTTGCATCAGCATACCAATTGCCCATGGAGCACAGTTAGGAGGAGGAGGCAAACAAATTGTGGAACTTGGCATGCAAATGGATTGGACCGTAAAGAATTCGAACCTTCTCTTAGCTAACAATGAGCAATAAACCCCTAACAAATAGTGAGCAGACCTGAATACATGTGACGGAAGATGATGCATGGCGAAGTCTGTGGGAATGGACGCGAAGATTTGATCATATACTTAGACGCTGCTGTTTAGCCGTTGAATGTTGGAATCTAGCAATACCCGCACGTCTCCTCCCTACTCCATACTCCTCCAATTTTTAGGGTTAGCTGTTGGGGAACCTCAATTGTTATAGCAGCAACCCCACCTGGTGTGTTGTAACATTTGGAACTCTCTGCTGGAAGCAGTGGTTTGCTAGGAACTGTTGGCTCTTACGAAATGAATCAACGTCAATGCATCATCTAGTTAACACAGTAACGGTCCTGTTTGGTGACACTTCTAAACTCCCTAAAAGTCAATTCAGCAGTATTTTTTTGTAAAATGAGATAATATCCTCTTATATTTACTTCGATTTACACAAAATCACTTCTCTAACACATTTCTAAACAGGTTCAGTGCCTTCAGTAGAATACACCATGCACAAATCATGTTTCACCTATGCCTTGTCATTATAATTAGGACTCCTTTTGTTGTATTTTTATGTAAGAACTCCTCTATTGTATCTATCTTTTTCTTGTGAACAATAGGCAAGGGTCCAATTTTGGACCCACCCAGAACTCCTCGGTATCCGACCTCTTTTCCTGAGTCCCTGGCCTTCTTTCAATTGGACCAGGTAACCGGGGATAACCGACTAATCCAGAGAGAGGCAAACACATGGCACATCCCTATAAGGTGCTTTGCATCAAAGGTAGGTTACCTCTCCCATCAAACGCAGATCCAGGAATCGAACACACTTCGTCTGGAGAGTGACAGTTGCACCAACCACTACATTCCAACGCTCGTTGGTTGTTGTATCTATTTTTTATCAACGAATGCCTTTTCACTTCGGAGAAAAAAACAAAAATCCCAACCCATAGTCTAGAATTTAGTAAAGTCCATCCACCCCATTCATAGTACAAATCAGGTCAACCAATTCATAAAAAAATGATAATTAACTTATTAAATAATTTTAGATTAAATAATTCTAGTGAAAAATTTCATTAAATATATCTTAGATTAAAATTTCTTTAACCTTTTACCCATATTAAATTGAGTTTTAGATGGGATAGAGAAGTTCACATCTACATTTAAATATCAATTACATGGGTATAAGCATTAATTACCCTTTAAATGACTCATTATATATTGAAAAGTTATTTTTAAAAATGACTTATATTATATAGAGTAGATCGAATTAGTAGTAAAGTTATTTTTAAAAACGACTTACATTATATAGAGTAGATCGAATTAGTAGTATACCGTGTCGATTATGGGGTAAATAAAAGAATTTGGTGGTACAAGCATCGGGCATTGTTGCATTACCTGTATCTGTATAATACCAATTACATTTACATTTTATACAACCATATATTGAAAAGTTATTTTTAAAAATGACTTATATTATATAGAGTAGATCGAATTAGTAGTAAAGTTATTTTTAAAAATGATTTACATTAGATAGAGTAGATCGAATTAGTAGTATACCGTGTCGATTATGGGGTAAATAAAAGAATTTGGTGGTACAAGCATCGGGCATTGTTGCATTACCTGTATCTGTATAATACCAATTACATTTACATTTTATACAACCATATATTGAAAAGTTATTTTTAAAAATGACTTATATTATATAGAGTAGATCGAATTAGTAGTAAAGTTATTTTTAAAAATGATTTACATTAGATAGAGTAGATCGAATTAGTAGTATACCGTGTCGATTATGGGGTAAATAAAAGAATTTGGTGGTACAAGCATCGGGCATTGTTGCATTACCTGTATCTGTATAATACCAATTACATTTACATTTTATACAACCATATATTGAAAAGTTATTTTTAAAAATGACTTATATTATATAGAGTAGATCGAATTAGTAGTAAAGTTATTTTTAAAAATGATTTACATTAGATAGAGTAGATCGAATTAGTAGTATACCGTGTCGATTATGGGGTAAATAAAAGAATTTGGTGGTACAAGCATCGGGCATTGTTGCATTACCTGTATCTGTATAATACCAATTACATTTACATTTTATACAACCAAAAATAATAAAAACATCACAGTGAAACTCTCTTCTTGATCTAAAATTTAAAAAAATGGAAAGAAATAACAAAAAAATCACCCCCTTTTCACGTGTAAATTTTAAAATGTTCACTTTCTATTCCCATTTTTACGTTTCACGTCAACCGAAGCTCGATGCTTTCCTGGTCGATGCGAGACACCGTTTGATTGTTTCCGTGAAGGTGAAGGGCCAAGAGAAGGATTGATGGTATTCTTGCTGAATAAATCGCCAAAAAAGATGATAAAAAACTAACATTAATCCCCAAAAGAGTACGCATCGAAGTTTTTGAAAGCCAAAGTAATTTTAAGCTGAAGTATTACCTCAGTTCTGGGCCTTTTGTTAACTTCGGGATAGATGTCTTGGTCCTTGGTCCAATGCCATTGGCGGCGATGCCAGGAAGTTTGGAATGATTAAACTGCCAAAGTAAGTCATGTTCCGAGGAGTCACTGGTTGCTGCGTCAAGATCATCCATGCCATCTGAACCTGCAGCATTGAACTGGTTGCCTCCCATGAACAAATTATAGGATGGATCAGTGTATATTTTGGAAGAATCTTGGAGGTACTTCTGATAAAACACATCAGACAAGTGTTCATTGTTTGCTCCCCAAAGCCCCAAGGGGCTCCCAGCTTTGCTCACATCTAGCTTATTTACCATGACTTTATCAACCCAATCTCCCAACCCAGTTTCTTTATCATCTTCCCCGTAGTTTAGTCCAGGACTACTCACTGGGGGCCACGGCGGTGAATTTGTTGACATCTCATCAAAATCAAAGCGCTGGGTTTTTGGCTTCAATGTGCTATTACTGTGAAGCTGCAGGATCAATGGGAATCACAATGACGAAACAAACCATTTTAAGTGATTGGAGAGAACCATTTTAGGAAATGAAGCACACACCTCTATGTTGCCAACATCAACCATAGGTTGCCGGCATCCAAGGTGATCACCTACAGTATCTGCACCCCGTTTGTCAGTATGATGCGGTGAGAGCTCACTAGTAGCCTTTTTCCGGTATTTTTCAGAGCTTCCAGATAAAGAGTGTTGCACTGGTTCTGATTCTCCCTCTCTTCTTGCCAATGCTGCCTTAAGGCTAGCAATCTGCCGAACAGATTAATTGTTCAACTAGATGTAGTAACTTGTAATCAGGAAGGAGTCAGAAGAACATGCAGAATTGTAGAGCTAAGAAGGCAGAAGTACCTGTTCCTTGAGATCTTTAATATCTGCACCATCTTTGTTTACTCGTGCAGCTCCAAGCTCAACCGTAGCAACTCTTTCGGCAAATTTTAAGGTGCTGATTGTTTCTCCAAGAGCGTCACTCTCTGGACTTACGTGGACGAACATTAGGGTCTTGGCCTGTCCTCCTGAAAATCCGAGTCCAAATATTGAAAAACGTGAAAACATACTAAACGTGCAATGTAAACTACGTCTACCCAGCAAGCAAACCAAAACTTGGTCTTACCAAGCGAATCTTGGAGCAGTTGTGTGAGTTTGCTGTTTCTATATGGGACATGGGGATTTTTCTGAGCAAGGGAAGCGATGACATCACCCAGAGCTGAGAGAGACTTGTTAATATGCTGTGCCTCTTTTAGTCTGTCTCCTGTGGCCTCCGATTTGTCTACCCTCTCGCTTCCTGCCAGGTCAACGAGATGCATGCACCCCCGAAGAATAGATCCAGAGGTCAAATCTCTTCCTTGAACATGAACAGTCAAGCAACTGCAAAATTGAGAATTTCAAGAAATTAGTTAACTCCGTCAATTACAACAAAAACAAGTGTAGGGAGATAACAGGAAATAAGTGGATTATAAATATACCTGTGAGAGCGGCTACTTCTATCATTAAGGGCGGTTGCTCCAACAGCACGGTTCCTTTGCCCCAGGTTCATCAAATCAATAACATCAAGAGTTGAGGATACAGGAACGAGGCTTGCATCTGGCACACTGAGCCCCTTATGAGAACTATTTCGAATTTCTAATGTATTGATGGTCAAGTGCAACTGAGCAAGTAACAGCATAAAAAAATCTATTTTATCATTCTAAATCTCCATCACTATATATATATATTAAAAAAACGGCAGTCAATATTATCTCTGCTATGTTCCGGGGCTTTAATCTTCTGTGGCCATATCCATGGGAGATATACAAGAGCGGGAAGCAATTATATGACCGGTAAAAGGATATCTTCTGTTGCTTCCATCAGTAACTAGCAGATCTCTGACTTGCTCATTGTAAATCTCAATCATTTGAACAGACACATCATAACGAAAAGTGTCTTTTCTCTTATCTGCTATAAGGAACAAGTCGCCTAGAGCCCGATAGTTTACACCTTGGCTTTTCTCTGTGATCTCTTTCGGTCCAGTCTAAATGCATACAACTTATATCAGCAAAATATTTTAAAATCCCAAAAGTTAGGAAATAAATTCAATGTACATCCTACCATAGTGTAAGTTTTTCCCGATCCTGTTTGACCATACGCAAATATGCAAACGTTATACCCATCAAGAACCGACCTAATGAGAGGCTGCATATCAGAGAACACCTCCCCTGCAATAAAAAAATAGATGACATTTTAGACAATGTTCAGAATTACAAATTCTAGAGATATTGGAAAGAAAGAATCAAACCTTGGGTTGCAGATTGTCCAAAGACTTTGTTGAAATTAAAGGATCTGCGTCCTTTCCCATTCTTTGATGAGACATTAATTGTAATAGTCCCATCTTCGATATTTTCCACTGTACTCGAAAAGTTTGATTGTCCAGGTAAGAAGGGCCTTACTCGACAATACACCCTAATACTTCCTGGTCAAACAAAAGTAACGCGCCTTAAATCTATTTGGGCTGCAAAGCCATAGTGATGCTCTGGAATAAGGCAACCAATTATTTTATTACCCTTAAGATCCTGCACTTGATTGTACAGTTTGCGATTTTCTTCAAGAACTCTGTGATATCCAGAAGCCGCATGAGCCAAGCCATTAATGTGCATGCCTAAGAAGTTCAATATCAAATAAGCACACGTCCATCCATCAATCCCAAGGCAAAAATGGAGAGAAAGAAACAAGAAAGCGATTAGCTTAAATTTTGTAATTCCAAATCCCTACCAAGAGTGGAGAATTCCTCGTGAAATTTCATTTGCATGAACTGCATGCCAGCTTTTGTAGTATGAAGAGTATGCTTTAGTTCCTATGGAAGCATGATAATAGCAACGTCTTATATTCCATTTAAAAAATTCCAAAGTGTAGATTATATATATTATCACAGCTGCCCCCTACTTGGATTTCTCTTTGCTGCTGATCAAAGTGCATTCGCTGAAGTTGGGTTTGCAATTCCTCGTCAGTGACGCGGTCTTTATGAATGACTGCCTCTTTCTTTGTAACCACAATAGCTTTATTTTCCGCCTAACCAATTACAAATCAGATCAGCATTCTAGTTCATCAATTCTTTTAAAATCCTCAGGGCGCTTGAATGTGTCAGGCATCTAAATAATACCTTCTTATCTCCCAGAACAAGCTTTGATACAGAGCCATTGCCTTGAGAAACAGTGTCTCTTGAAGTTGTTTTTGTCTGAATCACATGATAAACAAAAAAAAAAAGAAGAAGGCTTAATCAAAAGCGAAAAGCAGTTGCTTTCAGAAAATGGGGTAAATTTTGCACATTGGCAGCCAATGACCTAAAATTAAAAGCTTATGAATTAAATGTGAATAGTGTTGTACCTGTTCACCTGGGCTTGCAATGCGATGCTCAAACTCCTCTACCACTTTATTTAAAACGGATTCAACCAACTGGTTCAGGCAGGAAAAAATATAAATTAATTTGGTAGGAGCAATGAGAAGATAACAATGTAATAGTTGGAATAGTCCTAAATGGGGGACTCAACATTTAGTGTGCACTTTAAGCTGTGTTGCAGAAATTAGCAGAATAACCCAAGCCCTTAATAATGATGTTAGATACCCAAAAAAAAACATTTCACATTTATAATAACATAGCTTATGCTCAACTTGCACAAAGGAACATAATTATACTCCATAAAATCTAATTGAATGAGTAAAATTTCTGTTTAATTTTTCTATGAAGTACAAAAGTATATTTTTTCTTACCATTGGAACTTCTTCAGGCTTCTTGTCCAATAGCATTGCACGAACCAGCATGCTCAAGGAATGAGAAACCGACTGCAATCATAGGCAGTCCATTCAGTCGTTCTTTCTTCTCAACTCGGCAAAGCAAGAGTAGATGAATAATTAAATATTCAGAGTCAAGCTTACCAACCATTTTATTAGACTCAACGTCAGAGGTAGAAGCAGCGAGAGATTTTTCATTAATGGACGAGGTCCTTGAAAGGGAATTGGTAAATGGATCTGAATTTTTTCTGACAAAAGATTTTCCCGAAGTTGTGGGTTTCAGAGCTCCACCAAATTTCCAAGT
>JANTPZ010097216.1:0-11552 GCA_025593235.1 Vachellia pachyceras
CCAAGCACATGGGATATGGGATTTTAAAATGTGGTGTAGCAGATAAATTAAATTGGAACACGTCAATATTATTTATATCAATAAGGAACGTAGCTTCAAGAAATTAAATAAATAATAAAATTATGATTGGGGGGATTGTAATATCTTGTGGTGATGAGCTATGATTAGTGAGCCTTAGCTTGTCTACTGATCACAGGACACATAAAGAACCAAGAAAACACAGGTGCTGCCTTAAGATTTCAAAGTTCAAACCCTAGGCGGAGACATTAATTCTCGTGCTTAACTGTACAATAATATCTATTCATATTAATCCACACTACTGTGTGTGTGTGTAGAGAGAGAGAGAGAGAGAGAGAGAATGTTCGTGTAGGATGAGACTTTAAAAGGGGACCAAAACTGAAATGATAAAAATTATTTATAGCCTCTTAAACAACAAGCATAGAGTATACACACAGATTATTAGAACATTTTCCAGATCTTGTTAATCTACATTCATTGATCTGACATATATTCTGTAGTAGACAACACCTAAGGCTAATTAAGAACTCAAATAACAAACTCTCGGATCTATATATATATACACACACACACGTAAATGATGAAGACCTCTCTCTCTATTCTCTAGCGTGCATATATATATATATATATATATGCTCACATACTTATGTCTCCTTTTTAATTTTCGCAGTGAAGATTACCTGTTAGTGTCACGTCCCGTCCATACCCAGAGAGAGTTTTATTATATGTAATGTAATAATGGTGACTGATGATGAAACTCAATATAATTCATAAGGCTCCAAAATGGAGTCCTCGCTTGTTACAACCCCTGAGACGTTGAATAATATACAATAACTCATCAGTTTGCTATATATAAACTTTTGCAGTACTATTTAAATACTAGAGTTGATCGAGAACTGAGCATATATTTTCTTTTCAACCGGTTGCTGATGGGAGAGCACAATAATTAACATGGATGCGCGTGTGTGTGGAGCTAATAATTAAAGGAATCCACATTAACACTCGTATCAGTGTATAGGAAAAAGCTAATCATCCATGGATACGTGAACATGGCAATATAATGGAGTCGCGGGTAGTATTTAACTCTGTTCTGTTATTACCATTTGCCCTCTGCGAAAGCTTAGGCCTTAGAGTGCTAATTGAGCAAAGTTAAATTATCAATTTATTGGGCCTCTACTGTTCAATCGAGCCTTTTGTTTTTTTGAAAAGCAGTGCCTTCTGGGCATGGCTTCGGCCTTTTCTATATTTCAATAGGCCCTATTTACCAGGCCTGAAGTGATCGAGGCCCAATGATTCAATATTACCATTTGGTGTTTGACACTACATCAAAGGGAGCTAGGTCTAGGGGAAAGGCTAATCACTTTCAGCATAGAGAACTAACTATGAAATCTTTACTTTAAGAAATACTCATATTTAGTGTTTGATAGTGTCTCAAACAGAATTCCTCTAGTAAAAGGATATATATGCTTAGTAAAAAATATTGTCCAATGGGTGCATCTCGAACAATATTGTCTCTAATAGAAAGATACATGTTTTTAGACAAAGGAAAATTTTTTTTTATAGATCCGTGTAACACAAAATGGGAATAGGGAATGAAATGATAATGCTAGCTCCAATAACTTGTTTCGCTGGTATAATTTTTGACGCCCAACATGCCATTTTGATGCATAGATCATTAAATCATGAACAGTCCAAGAGGAACGCAATGAGTTCCATGACAATCAATCATGGTTTGGTTCACATGGCTTCACATTTAATAAAAATGTCGTCTTCAATCATGAGAAATTGGTTTACAATCTGAAAAGAAAAATCTCATCGTGTTTGATTCTCCAAGTGAACAAATCAAGCAGAGATGTTATCATGTGAATGAGAATACTATCTTCCCCCCTCAAGCTAATTTAATCTTCATTCACCCCTCCGTGAAACTCAATATACAAAGCCTAGCTAACTTGACAATATATATATATATATATTGTACGAGCGTACATATCGTCTTGTGGATGTAAAGTAGAAGACAAGAAATGAGGCGACAAGTTCATGCACTAGGAAGCCACCACGGTGGCAAGGTGTAATGGAAAATTGCAGTGCCTTTCTCAGCACTCAGAAGTATGATGTCAGATACGAAGACATGGGGGATTTACTCAACCTTATTTAAAGAGATGCACAATATCTCAGACATGAAGACATGGGGGATTTACTCGATCAGCTACGAAGACATGGTAATGCCATTTTGTAGGGGTTTAGTTCCTAAGCAACAATAGAATTTGGTAATCGGATTCCATTGAAATAAGCTTTCAGAAGTATCATTGCTCTGTTGTAATTAGATATTGCTGCTTCAACCAAGACTCCGTTCTTGTTTATTCTTTTTTGGCTCTTATTCCTTCACATCATGTCCCTTTTATTCTTTGTGTTGTCAATTACAATTTAATTTGCCGTCTAAAGGTCCGTTTGGTAACGCGGTGGAGAAGTACTTTTACATAAGTCGAGGCAAATATGTGGAGGAGATTGTCCCGTTTTACAGAAAAACATTGTTAAACGTGCTTTTGACACTGTTGAACGCTTTGCCAAACGGTGCGTAACGGGAGAGATGAATAGAGGATTACGGTATAGTAGTAATATTATAAATATTATATGAAGAGATTGAATAGGTTGCTGATTTTAGTCCATGAACTCAGGCGGGAATTAAGGCTCCGCCGATTCAGGCAGTGATGAAGGCAACATTATTATTATTATTCACATTCCTCTTTCCCCAAAAGTAAAACCAACTAATCTAACTTCCCTTACCTTCCACTCCTCCCTCCTGATTATTCCCACTTATCATATTATCCCATGCACACTGATCTCTAATAATTAAATTTCTTTTTCCCTTTCTCTTCCCTTCACTTTACACTATACCCAGTACGCAATCTGCACTTGACGTTTGGAATTATACTCATTACTTGTTTACAGTCAGTAAATAAGATGAGAGCTCAGATGATTACGTTAAGGTCTTCAGAAATACATATAAATTTTAATTATCAAAAAGTTCGATAACAACTTATAATCATATGCAACAATAAATTACAATACATGGAATCATAACAGTTTTAATATTTGTCGTTTATTATTGCAACTCTTTAATAATTATTAAGTTCATTCATTGTGAACTCACAGTATGCTTTAAAAAAATACCCTGAAAAATTTACCTTTTATTATTGACTGTAATAATGCTTGAATGTATCTCAGTAGTAATGAATATTATATAATTATATCTTATAAAAAATCACAAAGTTACGACTTTTTTGTTTGGTTGTATATCTTATTGGTGGCTACCAACTTTTAAGGCAAGATGAATATATTGAGCGGTCACAGCAGATGATCCCCTCGCTCTAAGGAAGGGATCGTTCCATCAACTTAACCATTTGTCATTACTTTTTCTAAAAAAACAATATAAATCACTTATTAGTATATTTCGGGTACTTGGTACAAGTTTGTAACGATAGGCTTTATCCACTTAATTATTAAGGAATTGATTAATAGTTTATTACATGGTGTGATGAACATGAACTGTGACTTTGAGAAAGTCTATCGCAAGTAAAAATAAAAGAGAGTATTTGCAGTTTGCCAATAACAGGACCCATTTAGGAACGCGATGGAAAATTATTTTCATATAAGTTTTGAGATAAATATATGAAGGAGATTATTTCGTTTTGTAAAACAAATACTGTTGAATGAATTTTTAAGGCTCCCAAAATGTTATGAAACAGGTCTATAATCGGCCAACGAACAATATAATACACTTACCACATAATACACATATATTCTTCCCTTCCCTTTTATTAAGAAAGAAAAAAAAATTAGATTGCTTCATTTACATTTTCCGCCACATTTTAAGGTTCTTGAACCCAAAAGTCTCATTCTATATAAGTAGTGATCTTATTATAATTCTTGGCCAATCTTCACATGCAATTAGACGGTTCAACCTATCCAAATCGATCGAATATATAATTAGAGACGCCGGCCTTAAGAGTCACGCACCACATTCATCACTCATTCCTTAATTAAGTCCTAATTATTTATTTTAAAAAATTTGTAGAATAAGTGGAACTCCTTGCACTTATGTTAATAAAATATTTAACGGCATATAAAAACAGAATTTGTTTTGCGTCCAAAATATATATATAATCTAAAGAATAAAACATGCATATTGTTCATGCCTTATTACTTATTAGAAATAGCAGTCATGACACACGTTATTGGAAATCAGTTCATTTTAATAATTGAGTTTTGGTACTGAACTTTGTGCAATGCATGTGATCCTAGCATACAGAATTTGGATAGAATTTGGATATTTTGAAAGTGAAGTAGCTGGGGAAAAGAATAACATACATGCTGTCACGTTGGTCTTAAATGCAAGTTATTTCTATTAATAATAGACCAATTCACACATATATCCCTAATAAAAATAATTATGAACTTGAGGTAGAAGTGAGGAAAATTGAATTGAAATTGAAGGCCGGATTGAACTGAATTGAATTCAATTCACTCAATTCGGTTTTCTGTTTTTTTTTTTATCAATTTTTATTTTTAGCTTTTTGGGTTATCAATGTTCGATTTGGTGCATTCAAAAAAAATTCTAATTATAACCGAATAACTAAAACTACACAAAATGATACATACCCTATTTTCAGCCAAAACCAGTAAACCCTCCCTAATCCAAACATAGCCTTACGAAGTGACCATCAGTATCACCATCCTCTTGGATAGATCCTTGCATCACATTGCTCCTCTGCTCCTACCTATGCCTTCACAGATGCTTCACTTTGCAATTTTCGTCTCAAATTCTTCATTCTCGTACTCTCATTAAAGCCCTGAGCTTGCCATCAGATCCTAGCAAGTTAAAGTCTTCAATCCTAGGATTGATATATCCTAAATTCTGGTGAGATTGATTTCTTCAGTCTAGCTTTGAATTTTTATTTGATCTCGTTCCATCATTATCTGGATTATTTACTTTGAACTCATAGTAGAGAGATAATGGTTAGAGAGGTTTTTGATTTGGAGAAGGGTGCATATTAAGTTTACTACTTGGATGATAAAAAAAATGGTGTGTTTATAAATAGTCTTTGTCGTGTTGCCTTTAACTTGGAATGCCTGCAAAGTTATCAACAGAGTCATTGAATGTTCATGTATACTACATAACGATCAGTGGGTTGCCTTGTTGATAGAAACCATATATATATGGATGTGTGGATATATATGAATATATGATCCAGCTGCAAACAAGCTATGTTGGACCAAAAGGATGGTTATATGAAAGAATGGTTTGATTTGGAGATACCTGTTGCGACAAAGCAACATCCGATTATTATGTTCCATATCAATAATTATAATGCTGATTTTGATTTTGCTATATGAAATAATATATGGTGTGGTTAGATTGATTGGATTTTTGAACTAATTAATTACCACTTTTACTATGTTGTTTGGACTTTTATTATGCTGTTTGGAACAGAAAAGACCTAATGCTACGTTGGTAGCATGGAATCAAGAGGGTGAAAGTGGAATTGGGGTGAGAACCCAAAATTAAGCTTGTTTGGTTGGTGAGAACTGGGTTCTATAGAATTGAGAATTCCATCAAATGATGGAAATGCCACTTCCACATGCTTTGGGTAGGAACTCAGTTCCAGCTTGCTGGAACTGACATCTTCTCCATTTTGCCCTCTCCTGAGCTTGTGTCTGCCTTGAGCTCGTGTCCTCCGGCCCCCTGACGATCTTGAGCTCGCGTCCTCCGGCAACGGCTAGCTGGTGGCGGCGACAGCAAATGATGGCACGACAAAGGTCTGAGAGCTTCGATCTGCGACGACAACGATTGACGCGGGTCGGAAGAGCTTCGACCTTCCATCTGCGACGACTACGAGCTTCGATCTGTGACAACGACGAGCTTCAGTCTTCCATGTGCGACGACGACGACGAGCTTCGACCTTCCATGTGCGACGACGAGCTTCGATCTTCCATGTGCGACGACGAGCTTCGATCTTCCATGTGAGACGACAACAGAGGTCAGAAGAGATCTTCCATGTGAGACGACGATGCAGGACGGAAGAGACGACGACGAGTTGGCAGAGGGAGGAGAAGGATTTTTGTGGGGAGGAAGAGATTTTTTTTAAAGGGTATATTAGTAATTTTACATTATAAATATAAATATTAAATTAAAATAATACCCTCTTCTTCCAGCATACCAAACATACTTTTAATCTCACCTCCACTTCTACTTCCAATTCCATCAAAATCAGTTCCGCGTATTAAAGGGGGCATAATATTTGAGCAAATCTCCTAGGCGCCGGCCGAACCAATCATTTTGGTTAATTTGGTTTGTTTAGTTCTTACGTACTATTCGATTTCAGTTCAATGTTGAAAAATAACACCATTCGACTGTCCGATTATCCTTAAAAACCAAATAAAAAAACTGAATGCTCATCCCTAACTTAAAAGGGATGCCATAGCAACGTAACCAGAAATGCTTGAAATGCAGTTAAACTGTAAACCGTAGACGGGCCCATCAAAAGAAAAAAAATGAGGCAATCATTATCGAACATGGAAGCCACCTCACATGTTTGAAAAATTCAGGTGCCCAATTAATCCAAAGCCTATTCACACCCCATTTTTCTTCTCTCTTCTTCGTCTTCTTCCTCTTCTTCTTCTGCCCTTTTCACCAATTAACCTCAAAATACCATAACCTATCCCCACAATGACAACCTTCTATCCTATATATATGTCCTCATGTAAAAGCACTCCTCACCATAATTTCCCAACCTCCCTCTCAGGTACACATCCCTCCAATTCTTCCCAATGACGCAATCTCTCGCCCGCTTAGCCACCAGCTCGTTCTTCTTCTTCTTCCTTGTGGTCCTCGCCGTCTCCCAGGCGGCTCAAGCCACCTCCACCAGGAAACGAGCCAGCCTGACGCAGCAGCTGTTCTTGGGCCCTCAGAATGCGGCTCGATCGCTTCTGAGAATGCGGCCACTGGTGTGGGACCCGAAGCTGGCTCGCTACGCCCGGTGGTACGCCAACCAGAGGCGGCGTGATTGCGCGCTCCAGCACTCCAATGGCCCCTACGGGGAGAACATATTCTGGGGCAGCGGCAAAGGGTGGTCGCCGGCTCAGGCTGCGGCGGCGTGGGTGTCGGAGAAGAAGTATTACAATTACGGGTCGAACTCGTGTGCGGCGGGGCAGATGTGTGGGCATTATACGCAGGTGGTGTGGAAGACGACGACGAGGGTAGGGTGTGCTAAGATTAATTGCTCCGGCGGGAAGGGCGTGTTCATGACCTGTAACTATGATCCTCCCGGTAACTACATCGGAGAGAGACCTTATTGATCAATAATGACTTTGTTGAGGACGAGGATCTCCGTAAGGAGATTAATGGAGACATGGAAAATGTATACTGTAATTAATGTGTTAGCCAGATGATAGTTTCTGTCTCCAATATTGAACTTTCCTGTCCATTTCGTGGATCTAAGCATATTTGCTCAGTCTTCCAGTGGAATCACCAAGCTGGATCTGTTTTGTGTTTTCTTTGTTTAGTAAGTTGTATATTTCTATATATGGGTCTTATTTTTCATCACTATATAAATTATATGTATGGTTAATTGGGAAGTATAACTACTAATTAACTAGTAAATTATGGGATCTGATTTATACTTGTTCGTCTCTGTTAACTTGTTTTGACTTATTTTTATTATATATGTTCCTGAATATGGTTCTCTTTGAAATTTTAAGATATAATTATTATTTATATTTAATTATATTTCTTTTAAATGGAGGGCATTATATGGAGGTAATTAAGATCTAAAATAGTATGGCGTTAATGAAAGGTAACATTAGAAAATAGTAAATTATATATATTGCTTTTTTTCTCATCTCTGTAATCCTTTTTTGTGAGGACAAATAAGTGCTTGTTTGGGAATGAAGTACCCAAAAACGGTCCACATAAGTCAAGATAAAGTCATTTCAAAATTCATAAAACCCATCTTAAAATTGATCAAACTATTTAGAAATCCGTAAACTCCTTTCAGATTTTCCAAACACACCCTAAATTGAGGCTTAGTTGGACTGCTTTATTGAGCCGCCTGACTCCAATTCTCTGGTGGCCCAATAATTAAGTGAAAGCGAAAACAAACGAAATTAGAAAAATTATATAAAAAAAAGTAATTAAGATATGCAAATTAAAAAAAAAAAGCAACTTATGAAGATATTGTAATCGAAATGCTCTCAAACTAAAAATTAAATTTTAATTCATGTTGCAAGGGGCTAAAGTTACGATCGGGCTCCACCTATAGCCTTTGGGTCAGTCATTTCGAGTCAAAATACACATTAGTGAGGAGCTTCTGTCAGTTTACCCACCAACTGATTCAGTAAATCCACTAAATCACTCGGTGGACCCGTTTGATAAATTGTCATAAGTCACTTATAAGTGCTTATTCACATAAATCGAGGTAAATATGTGGAGGAGATTGTCTCGTTTTGCAGAAAAGCACTGTTAAACGTGCTTATGAAAATAAGCCCATGGTTACCAAACAGGCCCAGTATCTCATTTTCAAAATAATTTTAAGGTAAAATCTATATTTTGGGAATAGATTTTAGAAAATAGTTTTTACAGATTTTGAGATAAAACCTATGTTTTAAAAAATGATTTATGTTTGAGAAGTTATTAGCTTTTACGGATTCCGAGACAAAAAGTTGGTAGGAAAGAGAAAGAAATGAAAAAAGTATGAAAGAGAAAAGAGAAGGAAGGATGGGAGTAGGAAAGAGAAAAGAGAAAGAAAAAAATAAGAAAGAGTAAAAGGTAGAAAGAAGAGGAAAAAGTATGAAAGATAAAATCTAGGTTTTAAACCGATGTTTTGTAACCAAAATAGCTTTTCAGAAAAAATTTGTACTTTAACAAGGTTTCAGAAAGTGAAGGCAAACAAACCCTTAGTATGTTTATGAATCTATTGAAAGAATGATCACATGAGCTGGATAAGTATATAAGAGGAGTTTTATTTCAACTTACGTAAACGAGATTTGAACGAAGGAGTCCACTTGCCAGCGCCCTCAAGAAAATTGGGTCGTCAATATGTATCAAATTAGTTTGCTTACCAAATCAGACATGCAATCTGTGAAATTAGAAAAATATAACTAGAGAAATGGGTTTCATTCAAAAATTCTCATTATTTATTAATATATTTTATTCCAATTAGCATTTAGATGTACATAGTCCTGGTTTAAAAATTGAAATTAAAATCTCCAATCATGTAATATAAACAGAAAGTTCACGTCCTCTTAAAGAATTCTCCTGGGCTTCTCTTTATAATTTATTTTTCATTAATATGCACAATTTTTTGAAAAAAATAGTTAATATATGTAAAATTATCCCATCTTATGGGTAGGTTGGCTATTTTTATATTTCTCTGGAGCCGACCCCATGCACACGTTCCTAAATGAAAAGTTGGCAGGCAAACCATGTGCAGCTTGACAATAGCGTGATTGGGTCCTGACAAATTGTCTCTTTAAACTTCTTCATAACTACTTAAAAATGTTGTAGTCTCGGTTGATATCAATAATTACGAAAATCAAGGTAAAAACTTTATTGCTGAACACAAATATCTTCCTACTAAAATTATTTATGTTCAACTCATCGTTGAACATTAAATACAAATATTAAAAATTTAAACATTAATTCGTTATACTGTGAAGATTAACCCTTTATACACCGGTTACAAGAGAATATTTTTAATGAATGCATATTGTGATTATTCTGTCATTGTTATTTTCTTTTAAACATAAACATGCTTCTAATGATACCAATCATATTTAAAATGACATCATGCTCTAAATATAAACACAAGTTTTAATTAAAATTTTAACACTGGTTTATCTTATTACAAGAAACTAGCCAATTAGGCTAAGCTCAAGTCCTTTTTGTTGTTTAATTTTCTTCCTCTTTAAGGCGTTGTTATGAGGGGAGGTTAGGGGTGAAGAAGGAAAATGTGTGTTTGGTTATAAAAAAATGGGAGGGGATGGGAGAATTGTCTTTCTCTAGCACATCCCCCCTCCTCTTAATCCCCCAAATGTTGCTTTTCACATTCTAAAAAATGTGAATAGCGTCACTAGGGGTGGGATAAGTTCAGGTTACCTGTCAGGGGCCTACGGCCTGACCTGTAAAAGGCCTGAACAGGTCAGGCTTTTACAGGCCCAGGCCCAGGGCGATTATTTAGCCTGTTAGGCCTGACAGGCCGGCCTGGAATTTTTTTTTTTAAAAAAAAAATTTAGCATACACACTACACAGTCAGGGACAGAGCCACACACTCACAGACCATTCGAGCCTCGACGGAAAGAACCCTAGCCCCTCTCGAGTCGCCTCTCGCCCTCTCGACCTCGCCCTCTCGACCTCGCCCTCTCGACGGCGATCGCTTATCGCCTCACCGACAGCGTCTCTCTTCACTCTCGACCTCGCCCTCTCGACCTCACCTAGGTCATTCACTCTCGACCTCGACCTCTCGACCTCGCCCTCTCTTCACTCAATCGGTCGCGATCTCTACTCATCGAAGGCATTCAGGTGTGTTTTCGATCTCATTTCCCCTTAGAGTAATGGTTTGATTTGCAAGGCTTTGTTTCTTTCGCTCGCCCTCTCTTCACTCAATCGGTCGCGATCTCTGTTTCTTTCGCAAAGTGATAGAGATACATTCTTTGTAAAGTTCAGAAGGTGGTGGAAGGGTGTAAATATTTTTCAGAAGGCGTATGTTCTAATTCCAATTCATGAGGAGTAAGTTCTTCATAACTCTAGCAGTTGGACTTCTAAGTGATTTTTCCATAACGAGTCTTTACCCAATATCTGCGAAGCAATATTTGAGCATACTTCTACAATAGGTTATATATATAGTCTCACAACGTGACAGCTTCTGAAATGCCACTTTTCTGAATACATTACTTTGTTCGGTAATTAGCATGTACACGTGCTTTCTAATTGTTTCATGTATACGATCATTGTTGAGAGACATCCCACAGCAATTCCTGTCCTTTTCTGGGTTTATGACTTATTTATGATGTTTTATATATTTAGTCTTCATTGGAGCTTGGCCATTATATGTATACCAGACAAGGAAGATGAATCAGGGCCAATAATACTGCATTTGGATTCTTTGAGTCTTCACTCAAGTAGATCAGTTTTTGATAATCTGAGAAGGTGAGAGGGATGAAGCACTTGTATCCGATTAAATGTGATGTATCAAGCTCTTCTATGCTCTGCTCTGCTCATCAGCTTTGAGTATATCTTATGCTTTATAGTGATAATGTTATGATAACTTGGAGTTGGTTCTTGGACATGGACAAGATTTATACCTGCCTTTGTGAGAAATAAATATGATTACGTCTTTGCATTTTGGAAGAATGTTATGCCCGGGTTGACATTTGCATTACAAGTTCCGGGAATCATTTTAATAAATTTATGCCATCAACAAATCGAGATAAGTCATTTTTAATTGTATCCAACTAAAAAGATAGTTATAATTCAGAAG
>JANTPZ010097217.1:0-17278 GCA_025593235.1 Vachellia pachyceras
AGGGGGAGTGTTATAAATATTATTAAATAAGTGGATGACCATTGACTCTTCACATTCCTCATCATAAATACTGTTCATAAATGGTTACAGAGAAACGAGTAGTTATTCAATGTACGAAGAGTTACAATTAATATCTGTATTAATTGTACTATTAATTGTTATGACTCTTGGATGTCATTCTCAGAGCCTATAAATAGGGCCTTGTACTTGTTGAATGAAATAGAGAAATCTGAATGCCATTGCTCTCCTATCTTCTCTTCTCTTCTCTTATCCTTTATCCCGATAGCTCTTACTTTCTTAACAGATATAACTTTCTTATGATTCTTCTGGTTTTTTGCCGAGAACTTTCTTATGGTACAGACCAACATAATATATTACATTAAATATCTAACGACGGCCGAGCGAGAAAAATCATGAAGCTGTTCTTACAAGTCAATTTATTATAGTCTAAGCTTTGGACAAACACGAGCCTAACCCATTTCAAAAGGAATAATTTAATTAGCGAAATACTTTTGCGATCTCAATAAATAAATAATTCAAATAAATTCTATGTTCATGAACCATGCTCTCTTTTTCAGTTTTTTAATCGCTCCACAGTTGGTGGGCCCCCGACATCTATCAGTCTATACATCCAAAGCCTACGCAATTGCATACTCGGGAGTCAAAGATGGATCCTATTATTAATTAATATGTGGTTGGTTGGAACAAGTGATAAGCGACTTGTTCTACTTTAAGTAAGGTTTCGAATTCAAGTCTTTGTGTATGCAGCAGTCACCGTTGGGAGACTCACCTACCATTTCTAGGTGCGCGACGCGGGTCGAGTCCAGACTAGTCGGAGCGAAGCTCTGGTGAACCGAGCGGGAAACAAAAAAAAAGTAATCTACTTCTAACCTACAAGGAAGTGAGATTAAATTCCGTTGTCGATATAATGATCTTGTTAATAAGTGATCTTTAAATACCTTCGTGAGTTATCTCAAAGACTAGATGCATAAATGTATACCTTGACCCCAGTGAACCCATCGATCCAATACTTAAACTTTTTTTTGTAAGAAAAAAATTAGATACTAGCTCCGTTTGGATAGCCCGTTGGGAGAACGGACACAGATTCCGAGGTAGTTTATGTGAGAGAAAAAGTGTCTCGGTAAGCGCACCCGTTGTGCCAACGGGCTTACCAAACGGAGCTACTGTGGATGTGATTATCGCCTTAATTGTTAATTTATTAGTCTTCGCAATTTGGTCAGTTTCAAACTTATGTTCATCCTTGAATCTCGTCTCATATCAAATATTGGGTTCGTTTGGGAATGTTATAGAGAAGTAATTTTACGTAAATCGAGATAAATATGTGGAGGAGATTATTTTGTTTTACGAAAAAATACTGATAGATGTGCGTTTGGCTTTTGAAAATGTTATGCTAAACAAGCTCACGGGCAGAAAACCTTCCTGAGATAACTATTGAGTCGCGCATGTCAAGTAAATTCACTAAAAATGTAAATTAAATATCTCAGTACACTGTTAATTTCGTCCCAAAATTTTTATTAGGCATATATCGAAATTTATTTTTATTTTAAATTTTAGGGAAAATAAATGAAGAGGAAGGGGAGGAAGAAGATATGGTGATGGTGATTAAAATTCAAACCATTCATATAAATTAAATACAGAAAAGAAAATAGCTTGGAACATTGTATTGAACTTTCATGTAGTTTTAATTCTACTCCTTTGATCTTTATCCACATATTTAATTTGTTTAAATTTTAGGATATGATGAAACTCTGGTCAAGCAGCATAAGTGCAGAGTAATACATTGATGGAGAAATAAGATTAACCTCTTCTTCTAATTTGGCAGTTCTTGTGGTCAATAGAGATTTTAAGACACCCTGAAGTGACACAACCAAATCGCTTAGGCTGCTATGCCCATTTGCTCTTATATATTAGGGGTGGTTTGGAACTCCGTCCAAGTATATTTTACTGTTTTTGAGGTAAAATCTGGATTTTGGAAAATAGATTTTATGAATTTCGAATAAAAATCTAGGTTTTAAATCCTAGGTTTTAAAAAATTGTGTTAGAAAAGTTATTGTCATTTACGAGTTCAAGGCAAAAAAAAGTAGGTAAAAAAAACTAAAGAGAAAAAAAAGAAAAAGTATAAAAAGGAAAATTTACCAAGAGATGATTTGATTTGATAAGAAAGTAACTTTTCAAAACTTAAATTTCAAACAGAGGTCTTCTATCCAAAATAGGTTTTTAGAAAAAAAATCTTAGTTGAACAAAATTTAGATTTTGGGATCATAACTTAGATTTTATATAAAGGTTACAAACAAGCGTGGTCCCTCTTAATTTGGATTATTCCTAATAAGAGTCGCTAATCGAATCTTATCAAAGAATATAAAGCACTAAGAAGATAATGTAAAACTGTGTCGGCAAAATCTATAAAGAGCCTTATCTCTGTCCAAAATCCACGCAAGGCAAATGGATTAGTTTTTTTAAGTAATAATTGCTTCTTAATTATATTTAATCAAATTAATTCCCCGGCAGATGATAGCCACGTACGTTTTGCCATAATTAAAAACTTGAAATTTTGATGCTCGTCCTTCAGTCTCTCCTTCAAATGATCAAAATTTAAATTAAATATTCTACAAAAAAAAAATCTAGAGGAGGGGAAAGGGAATTGGCAATTTTGCCCAAACATTAGCTTCAGATGGCCCGGTCTGCCGTCCCATTGAAAAAGTATATTCACGTAAATTGAGATACTTACGTTATAAATCTTATATATCGTTTTGAAAGTAGTTTCAAATGTTTATTTAAATAGACACTACAACGTAAATATGTGAAAATAGTTTATTTTGATTTATTTAAACATATTTCAAAGTTTAAACCCGTTTAGAAAAACAGTGAAAAAGTGTTTTTACAGTTTACGAGGTAAATATATGAAGGAAATTATTTCGATTTATGAAAAAATATCGTTGAACGTACATTTGAACTCTCAAACATGGACTTCTACGACGCTAAACATCTCCCATGAGTTGAGGCACATACTCCTTGGCTTCAGACTTAAAAGATGTGAACTAAATAAAGAATGCACTCATTATAAGCAGAACCAGTTTAATTTAATAAAACGATTGTCTGATTAAATATTCTAAAAACGCTTTTTTTTTAAATTTTTGGTGATTGGAAATAGGCCACAAGCAGCACCATGGGGACACGTGTAAAATGATAACGCACCTACATTCCAACTCTATTCCCAAACGGTAACATGGTTGTTGAAATGAAGATGATGACCCCATTACGTGTCATCATCACATGCTAACCCCTTGCGGGCTATAGAATCAAAAGGTTGGTATATGTTTCATCAATAAGCTTTGAAAAGTGGTGCAAGAAAGCAACGGAGGTTGCTGCTTGTACTCAATCTCTCACTCGATGCGTCCCGAATTCTAACTTGGTGTGTGTTTGGAAATCCGTGGAAGGGAGGAGTTTATAGATTTTGAAAAGAATTTACATAATCGAACAAAAATTTATGGATTTCGAGATGTTTTTTCACGAATTTTGAGATGTTTTTACATATTTCAATATATTTTTTTGTCTTGACTTACGTATACCGTTGGTGGAAAGATTTCTTAAAGATGCACTTTCACTTGTATGATTGTAAAGAAAAACAAAGAAAATCGGTTAAAGCCACGTAGTCAAAAACTTCATTCACTAAAAGGGCTCTTCATTCACTAAAAAGACTAATATTTGAGAGGCAGCAACTAATCTTTGCGGGTTGTAACTTCTCTTCAACTCTTATCTAACACTTTTTCATTTTTTTTAATGGAAAATTTGTGATTTCACCCCGTCATCCTACACCCAATTGGGTGCAGATTAATCCAAGGTCACTCCAGAGATGAGTCTTCCCATGAATCGAGCTCAAGACCTGACGGGTGCGCGGCGCCTTGCCTTCCCCTTATCAACAAATCGGACCAGGCTCCTGGGCCTTATCTAACACATTTTCAGCTATATACCAATCACTTCTATTTTTTTCAAAAAAAAAAAAATTTTGCTCGTACTTAAATATAATATTATATTAAGTTGAAGAAGTTGCACCCAATAAACTGTATAATTTGGAAGGGAATAAATTCACTTATGATACTCTTACTCGGAGTATATTGTTTGAATGCAGATTTCCACCAAATGCAGGCTTCCCCACAATTCTCTATAATGTTCACAGCAATTTACTGTTTGAAGTACCAACCACATAGAGAGACTCACATTCTACCAAAAAAAAATTAGTTTAGTTAGTAAATACTTGACTCATTATAAGTTCAAATTCCTCTGTTGATGTAAGGATTTTGTTGATAAAACTGTTGTAAGTATTCTTTTGTGAGTGCATTTTAAATCTACAGATACGACCTTAACTCACATAAACTTTTTATTATTAAAAGTGCACCCTCCAATTTTCATATGAAGTATTGTAAGAATAAAATCTGATTTTAAATCCAAGTGTTTAGTGTAAAATAATGGCCGCTTTAATGGAAGCTTTTCTTTTGAGAAAAAAGGAATTCAAAGGGAGAAACAGGAAAGATGAGACATAAATACAGAATTCAGTCGAACCAGAATCCCATGGAAGAAAATAAGACAAGCAGACAAACACATAAACCCATCATCAACGTGAGAGAGAGGGAAGAGAAACAACCAACATCATATTGTGAAGTCCACCTCAACCAAGTTTTTGTTGATAAATCGCTCAGACAATTATGGCTACCAAGTTATGCAGCTCAACATGCAGATCGCAAAACCTTCCATCAATCCAACACCATGTGGAACTCAACCATAAGGGCCAATAAGTGCGTCTCAACATCATAAACAGATACCTACTGAAACCTACAAGAAGCATAGATTACACACCGGCGACTTTAGGTGGCAATAAGAAACATTTTAACTGAATAGAAATTCACTAGCATACACATTGCCAATAAGTAAGCCATTGAACTGAAGCAAAAAGGGAAGCTGTAACCTAGGTAGCATAGTCTACAGCCGCATGACTTAGTGTGGTGCTAAGCAATGGCTCACATAGAATAGCAATTTACAAGCATCAGTTCAACAAAGTAACATAGATTAGACCCCTGTGACTTAGTGTGGTACTACGCTAAGCGCCATCCAAAACTGAATAACAATTCGGATTAGCACATTGTACTGGCAATAACAACATTCTAGTGGAGCAAAAAGCAATAGGCCCCTGTGATTTGGGTGGTAATAGGAAACATTTAAAAGTAGAACTGAATGGCAATTCACTTGCAAACTGTAACAAGAGCAACAAGTGAGTGAATCCAATAGCATATTAAAAATATAATAAGATTAAATGAGAATTATATAAAGTATTTACAGGAACGAAAATGAAGATCTAAGCTTCTATTCAAACACAGAAGTGATCCCCAATAATTACAATTTCCACTAGTAAGCATTGATTTACATGTAATAAAAGGCAACAAATCAGCAGATTGGCGCCAATCTCCTGGGAACTTTTTCTCTTTCGGCATCCATAACTCCATCGGTAAAATCTCGAACAATCTTTTTGAAAGCAAAGTGCAGACAATTGGAAAGCATGATCCAGGAGAGAACCTGATAGACAAAATCGAACGCAGGGTCCGAATAAGAAGACGATGAATCATCCCAATCATGCCCTTCTCCGAATCGATTAAAATTCCAACTCCCACCACCGCCACCAACAAAAGGAGGATTGCCGCCATCACCAAAGATGAACCCCTCATCTCCGGCATCCCCTGAGTCACCGCCAGACAGCCTACGCTTCGCCCGTCGTTTTCTGCGGATAAGTGTCCGACGAGGCATTCTGTATGTATTGGATTTCACCGGTGGGGGCGCAAGGGCGTCAACCGGCAAAATCAACGCCGAGATCTGGAGAAATCTGGAAGATGGGGAGGAAGAGGAAGATTGTTCAGCGTACGAATCGGTTACGGAGAGGCTACATGTTGAACAAAAGCTTCGAAGGAAGATGAGCTTGGCGACCCCCAAGCCTTTCGTAGCGGCAAGAGTCACAGTATCGGCGACGAGAATGTCCATAACCATGGCGATATTTTTCCGGAATCAACACGGTTCTCACTTCTCAGGAACTTCTGGACGTAAGGGTATCGTGGAGCACGCCCAATAATAAACGTAATGAACAGCGAATGGGATCTGGACACGTGTCTACAAACCAATTTACTGAAAAAAATTTAACGGCGAGTCTAATTAAATAATTTAACTTTTTTTAATATCTGAAAAATAATCAACTCTTCTATTATTAAAAACAGAAGGTGATGAGCTTGTTTGGATAGTCCGTTGGAAGAACGGACATAGATTTCAAGATAAATATGTGAGAGGAATTTTATCTCGATAAATGTAAGAATAGATTTTGGTTGTCTAGACAGACTAACCAAACAAGGCTAATAGCTTTTACAATATGGTACACCTTGAATTTTGCTTACAAACATGCTATTTAACACTAATAATAGTACAAAAGAGAAACATTTGAGGAAAATGTTAGTTTCAGTAACAAAATTACTAAAATAAAGATAGTGAAAAATTTGGATGATCCATGCAAACTAGGGAAACTTGAACTATGGGCCTCAAGTGAAGTGTGGGTTTTAAAATTAAGCTTCTTTTAGTGGGATTTCTGAATTATAGCCCTTTTATACATATATAAACATGTCGTGACCAAAAACAAAACATGTTAATAATGTTGGGCTTTAATTTGGGATTTCATCCAAGTGTAAGGGATAACGTGTCATTTGAGAGTTTGAATCAGCTTGCCATTTGACTTTTGCTAATGAGACCTAGTTTTATTAATGGATAACATATTTTAGAATTGACATGTCATTTGAATTATATTCAATGAAGACACAACAACTTAAGCCATTTTAATGTTGGATAGTTGATGAATCACCTTCAAAACATTCCCTTTTTATTTTGCTTTCAAGAAAAACAAATTCTGTAATCCTAGCCAAATGCGTTTTTTAATTAAGAGGTTTAATTTTCTTAAAACCGCGAATGATTTCACTTGAATCATTACCTTATTAGAATTACAATGATATGAGCCGAGAGTTTATAAGTATATTCATGTAAATTAAGATAGAATTTACTTTACATATTTATTTTGTAATTTGTTAATGAATAACGCTGGAAAGCCTGGCAAAAAAAAAAAAAAAAACGCTGGAAAGCTCCCACCTAATCAAATCCCATGCTCTGAGATGATATGCAAAGCACCGATAAACAAAGAGGAAATTACATCACGCACTTGTCCTCCAAGAGCATGTGTTGGATAAAGATGAAAAGATCAACTGTGGCACGAGCGCCTTCAAAACCCTAACCGCCGTCTCTGGCCATCATCTTCTCCGTATAAAGGTACCGCCAGAAGAAAGAAAAGCCCTTCTCAATTTTCTACTTACCTCACACGCGGAAGCCAAGCTATGGTGTCGCTGAAGCTTCAGAAGCGGCTTGCGGCCAGTGTACTCAAGTGCGGCAAAGGAAAGGTTTGGCTTGACCCCAATGAAGTCAGCGAGATTTCCATGGCCAATTCTAGTACTTCTCTTTTCCGTCTGTCTCTCTCTCTGTTTTTTTATATAATCAATGCCAGTATGTTGCCGAGGTTACAAGGGATATCTATCATAATTAGCTTTGATCCAAGTTATTGAGTTCTCTTTCTTATCATGGATTAAAATTATAAGTTTTTGTCACTCAGTGTATCATGAGGTGAACTTTCGTCAGCTTGCACAGATGGATCCACAGAAAATATGTATATGATGATAACATGTCTTGAGCCAGGTTTATGTTTGAAATGGTTAATCTTATCGGGAATTCGAAGTGTTTTTTTCCTGTTAGTTTGGAGATTAGTAGTAGGATCTTGCATAATTGCTTTTCAAGGAAGATCGATATATCTTTTTTATTTTTCTCGGTGTTGGAGTCGATGTTTGGTGTTGGATATCTTGCTTTTTAGCAAGAGAATAGCAGTTTATCGCTTATAGACCTACAGAAACCTGGAATACATGTGCAAATTGTTTTTAGCCATCCAATTATAGGATTAAGCTTATTTGTTCCCTACTTCGCCTGTATCTTGTTTCCTGAGGTGGACATTGGTGTTGCTTGTATGGACGTGCGCTTGATAGATTTACAAATGGACTAGATTGTTTTCCTGTTCTTCTCATTTTATGTTAATACGCGATAGAATGTAGAGGGAGAAGTGGCCAATTTGGATTCTAGGTCTTGTCCTATCTAATTCACGTGTTAAATCTTTTCTGTAATGATAGGGATATTGTTCATTAAGCTGGTAAAAGTAGTTTAACTGTTAGAACTATATATAGTTGGTTAGGCTGGTTAGTTTGTGAGTGTCCTGCAGACACACTTGGAGGGAATGTGCGCGCCCGCTTTGATATATGAGACATTACGCTTAACATTTCTCTTACATGCATAAGCTGTATTGTCAAGTCTCACCTACGAATGATAGTGCTATGGAATTGTTTCAATCATTTGAGGAAGCTGTTTGACCTTTCCACATTTGCAAAAGATAAGTCTGTTTATGATTGAGAGAAAGAGAGTGAGAGGGAAAGGTGATAACTGCCCAAAGTTTACGTAGTTCATTCTTTAGGAAGTTTAGTCATGCGCCCAATTGATCTTGAGGCAGGAATACTGTCTTATTGCATATGTAGCTGGCAAAAATTCTGTTTCTTCTTGTCAGGATCATAATCTGTCAGATCCGAGAAGCTTCTTATATTGCCTACGTCCTGATGGTATGTATGTAATAATGGTGTAATGGCTAATAACAGGACAAAACATCAGAAAACTGGTGAAGGATGGCTTTATTATCAGGAAGCCCACGAAGATTCACTCTAGATCTCGTGCTCGAAGGATGAAGGAGGCCAAGAGAAAGGGTCGGCATTCTGGATATGGTATGATTTAGTGTTCTCATTGTGGTTTGTTCTGTTGCTCAGTTTTGTTTAGTGAAGTCATTAGTGGAGGATCTTTTGATTTTTGATTATTTAAGGTAAGCGTAAGGGTACTAGGGAGGCACGGCTGCCAACAAAAATACTGTGGATGAGGAGAATGCGTGTGCTGAGGCGCCTGCTTCGCAAGTACCGGGAAGCTAAAAAAATTGACAAGCACATGTACCATGACATGTACATGAAGGTAAAAGGTAATGTCTTTAAGAACAAGCGTGTTTTAATGGAGAGCATCCACAAAACCAAGGCAGAAAAGGCCAGAGAGAAAACTCTGTCTGACCAATTTGAGGCCAAGCGTGCTAAAAGCAAGGCAAGCAGGGAGAGAAAGCTGGCCAGGAAAGAGGAGCGGTTGGCACATGTATGCTATAATTCCATCTCCACTCTTTTCCTTGACCTATAGATTATAGAAATTGATAGTGACACAATTTGATGTTCCTGTCATTGAAATGCAGCTGGTTAGCATAAAAAGTCATTTTTTTACCTAATAGTTTGCTTGCCATCGTTAGACTTGTGATTCATCAGACTTTATCCTGTCTGCTGCTATGTTTGGCACATGGACTAAATTCATAAACTGATTGGTCTGTTAACGTTGTATGTGAACTATATAGGGACCTGTAGAGAGAGTACCTCAAGCAGCATCACAACCACAGGCTGAGTAAGCATTAATCTATCGACTGACTGTATAAATATTTTTGGACCATCTGTTATATCGAGTCACATATTTGGATGCGATCTTTCCTGTAGGGGTGCTAAGAAAACAAAGAAGTGATGGCTGCTGAGATTCCGGTGCATGGATGCTGAAGAATGAAGGTTGATTGATGGAGGATGGAAGTGGCTATCTTGGAGCTATTTTGTTTTCTATCAGAATCAAACATTCGAACTAAGCTGTAGTATTGTTTTCTTACTGTAATCTGTACGCTCGTTTCTGTTTTTGTTTTTTGTTTTGGGTTAAACATTGTCAGCTGTATCATTTTTAGTTTTTTTTGGTGATCTAATAATTTGGGGTTTTTATTACAGAAGCATTTTTTTGGAAGCAAGTCATAACCCCTTCTGTCTTATAATCCCCTCCTCTCGTTATCATGTATAAATAATGATAAAGTAAAATGAGCTGAACGTTTATTTATAAATATTATTATTGATATGTTGGCCAAAAATTCTATTTATTTTGTATTTCATAGTGACAATAATTTCGGTTTGAATTATTTTAATCAATGTCGCAGATAAAGCTTGTTTGGGAAACTTACAAAAATATTTAAAATGAAACTTTTATGTGAGTTAAGATAAAGTTCCTATAACATATTTATCTGAAATTTTGTATAATCACTTAAAATAAATTAATCTAAACACTTATTAAGCTACTATAATTGTTGGAGACTTATTGAAAACAAGTTTTTGTAACTTTTGAAACAAAATATTTTTCTATTTCCGTGCCACTTTTAACAAGTTTAAACCTTACTAACTTTAACTTAAATAACCTTCAATTTTATTTCTATGCAATATACTTGAACAAGATGTACGTAATGATAAACAGAGGAAAATAATACATTCAACAACAATAACAAATTTTTTAATTAGGTAGAGTCGACTATATAATTCACATGACATTGTTGCACTCTATCGTAGATAAGATGTTAGATAGATTTTTAATCATAATAGTACATTCATATAGAGAAATTTAATAATATGACTTACATAGATGAAATTAAAATAAACACTCTTTGCTTTATAAGCAGCATTGAAAATAGGATTGAAGGAGTAGTTTTACACTATTTTGATTATTATGTTTCAATCAAAATAAGCGAATTTTAGAAGATAGAGGTCCAATGTCAAGCTTTATGGCTTGCACACGCCAAAATGAAAAAAAAAAAAACAGAGAAGAAAAGGGCTTTACTGCTTGCCATGAGGCATATGAACACAATTGTTATTTATTTATTTTTTTGCCCAGTAAAATGAACAAATTATTAACTTAAGAAACATGGAGCTTTACAATGCTTCATGGTAATGGGAAGTCATTCTCACTTTTATGTTGTTTCATTTGCATGTTTAATATTATTCTCTTATTATTTTAATCGGAATTTGCATGTTTATCCTGGTTTTCATTTTTTATATGCGCGCTGAAACCAACCAAGGCCAAACACGCGCCAAGTCTACGAGAATTTGTTGGCTCTCTCGTAATTCGAAGGTGTATGGAAGATGTGATTTGCCCAATCTTTCTGATGCTAAACTTAGCAAGTAGGAATTGACACCTGGGGACGATGGATCACCGGACTAGACCACCATCGCAGCAAACGCACGCGCCGAAGACACCATTGTCTCACCCACCGGAAGCATCACACACTTCCGATTCTGCATAATTCGGATCGCATCCAAAAACCTGTTGGCGACTACGGCATTGGTGTCGTTTTATTCCTTCATGTTTTTGAATTCCCATGGCGTTGGAGTCGGAGTCGGAGGAGGTATCGGTGGCCGGGGGTGCTGCCCGGTACGTTCAACTCCCACCGGATCCGCGGCCGACCATTATGTCACCCGTCTCATCGCTCCGGCAAGGCGGCGTTGAGTCTGCTCGGATTTTTGATGAGTTGCCCAAAGCTACCATCGTCTCCGTCTCTCGTCCCGACGCTGGCGACATCAGTCCCATGCTTCTTTCTTACACTATTGAGTTTGAGTACAAACAAGTACCGAGACTTCCATATCTCTCTTCATTGTCTTTCTAGGAGTGCTCTTGTTGGAATTCTTCGAGAGTCCTCCATTTACGAGCTTAGACGTCTGAAGTGTGAAATGACGAGTCGTAAATCCAAGTGAAGAAATGGGAAAGGAAATGAGTATCTGAATATAATAACTTCGTGTAACACTGTATCAATGTAAATACCGTAGGTAAATTCGCCGTAGCTCCACTGGGGGAAAAGGAGACAAAAAAATGGGAAACAAAACAATATTCTGTGCCGGACTGAGGAATCAGAAATAAAAACCGTGTTTTTGATGGTCTCCAACGAACCTTGGCCTTTTATCGTAGGTTTTCTCAGCTTAAGATTTAACTTTTTAGAGTTTCCTTTCTTTTGCAACTTGATTTGGCGATTTCTTCCTCCCACCAATTTAGGCTGTGATTGATAAATCAAGACGATATGCCTTTACAGTTTGGTACTCAACAACTTAGTTATGGTTTGAATTTGACATTAGAAACCTCAGATAACGGGTGTTTTTATTTACTTGATTGAATTTCCTGTCACTCGACTATTCTTAATATATACCTCATTTTCATTTTAGTTCAAGTGGCAGTTGGTGAAGAAAGCTTCTCAAGTGATTTATTTACATTTTGCATTGAAGAAACGTGCATTTATTGAGGAGTTTAATGAAAAGCAAGAGCAGGTGTGGGTTGCCCGACTATCTTTATATTGATTTTCTGGTTATTTTCTCGAACGATCTTCATTCTTCAATCACATTTTCATGTTATTTTATGACATATTGTTTGCCTAGCAAAGTTTGGGATTGTGATGTTCACTGAAATTATATCAAGGTTAAAGAGTGGCTTCAAAATCTAGGAATAGGAGAAAACACACCTGTGCTGCACGATGATGAAGTAGACGATGAAACTATCTTGCATCATGATGAAAGCGCTAAGGACAGGTGATTATTGCAACTCAATTTAAGCTATTCTTTGGAATTTCATTGAGTTATTTGGTCATCACAATTATTACTTGATTTTTGGTCCAGGGACGTTCCATCTATTGCTGCCTTACCAATTATACGGCCAGCCTTGGGTGGGCAGCAGTCTGTCTCAGACAGAGCGATGGTTGCTATGCAAGGATATCTCAATCACTTTTTTGGAAATATTAGTATCGTTAATTCCCCGGAGGTTTGCTTCATGCATGTCTCAGCAGTCTGCCTTTGAATTTTTGTAGCATTCATGTACTTAATACTACCTTTGATCCTTAATATAAGAGCTAGTCAATTTTTTTGGGAGATTAAGGATGCTAATTAATTGATATATTTATCATTTTTCTCCAAACTAATTTACCTTACTCATGAACTGAGATATAATCTTATGATATGCATAAGTGTTTTAGAATATATGTTATAATCAATTAATTTATTTAACTTTTTTAATATCCCAAAAAATTCAGCTACCTCTTTTATCAAGGACCAGAGGATGTAGTATTATGACAAGATACCTGCATTTACAACATGCAGTTGTATTGCGTACTGTATAGGTTTGCAAGTTTTTGGAGGCCTCAAAGTTATCCTTCTCACCTAAATATGGCTCCAAGTTGAAAGAAGACTATGTGATGGTGAAGCATCTGCCAGACATTTCAAAGGATGATGATTGTAGACAATGTTGCATTGTTCAATGTTTCAGTATTTGCAATGACAACTGGCAAAAGGTACTGACATTGTGCTTTCTACATGGGTTGATATCTGTGTCGAATTGTTGTGATGCCTGTAAATGCAAAATTTGGGTGTGAAATTTATGCAGCATTGTGGAATTCGTACATTCAATTCAAATATTAAGTATGCCATTCACATGTAATATACATTGCAATCAATTGAATTTGAAACTATTTTATACTCATGCTGATTGATAAATTTGATATAACATGGTTTGCATCTTTCTTATGGTTCAATCATGAGCTATAGTTTAGTTAATTCATTTCAAAAGTTCTTGTCATTTCAAATTTAAATTCTATTTTGGTTGTTAAAAAAATATTGATAGAGTACAAGTTGCTTACTAATTAATATTAAAATTTTTAAAAGATTATGAGAATTAACTAAATGATTGGAGCTTTTAAACCAAAGGTTGATTTTTCGAGAATTTTATCCTTTATAAATTAATTCAATAACTTATTTAAGTTTGCACTGCTGAGCCCCCTTAAAATTGTGGGAAATTTCAGTTCATAAATTAAAATCTTTGTTGAATTGTGGACCAAATACAAGGCCATGCTACTTTGTTTGGAATTCAGTTTTAACAAGATCCAAAAGGGAATACAAGGGTTTTACTTCAGATTAATTGGTCAAAGAAGCACTAGTACCGCGTCAAGGATTTGTCATTCTGTGTTATATTCAGATTATGCCTGTGGTCGGAACCAAGTTATGTCTTCTTTTTCACAAAAATTCCATCAAGAGTTTTTGCCTCGCTTTCAACTGTGTTTGAATGGAGTTGTCAGTTTTAGATTAGGTTTCCATGTAAATTATGGTTTACGGCATGTTTTCCCATATCGACCGGCATATCATTGAATAACTGGAATTATCTTTTATTTTATAATAAGATTTGGATATGATAGGATGAATAAGTAAAAATTTTATCAGAAGAAAAGTGCTAGAATCTGAACGCATTCTTCTCCTATAAACCATAGGAGAATCTCCTGATACAAACAAGGGTCAAATATGATCTCTCTCCTTCTAGGCTTGGTATTACAATTTAAAATACTCTAAAGATTACTGAAAGAAGAGATTAAGATAACTGGAGCAAATAACTGAAATAGATAGCTACAACTACAAAACTGAATAACTTCTATAAACTCCGCAAGAATTATTCATCTCAGCCTTCCCTTTAGCCTTCCTCATCCTTGTCCTATAGCTTTTCACGCTTATGCCTTCTGACATAGGTATGAATAATAGGATTCTTATCATTTCTTTTCCCAAAAGTAATTATAATTTTTCCAAGATCATATCCCTCCTTTTGGTTTATTTCCCTTGTTTTATCTGTCTGTTTTTGCCTTGGAGTTTGTTATAATTTAAAACTATGCGTGTTGCAACATATAATGGTTTGAAATTCTTCAAATCTATGATTGGAACATTGGTTTTATGTTATGATGATTGCTTGTCTGTTTTGTTATATGCAGGTTTGGGCTGTACTAAAACCTGGATTCTTGGCATTTCTGGCAGATCCTTTTGATGACCAACCTTTAGACATTATTGTTTTCGAGGCACTATGTGCTTCAGATATGAATAGAGAATGTTGCCCATCACTAGCAACAGAAATGGTTGAACCAAACCCTTTACGCCATTCATTTAAGGTCACATGCTCTATTTCTGTTCTTACATGTCTAATAGATTTTAGATGGCAGTTAACAGTCTCTCTCTCTGTTGCTTTGTTAATCTTTTGTTTATTAATCATAAAATGACAAATGGGTATTAGAGAATGTCTGATTCAAGATCAATGGAGATTCTTTAGTGCCTGTTTGGGAAGCCATTTTCCCAAACGGTGCACGTAAGCCGAGACAAAACCATCTCGAAATCTGTAAAAACCATCTCGAAATTCATAAAAACCATCTTGAAATCCGTAAAACCATCTCGAAATTCCCAAAATGCCTCAAAATCTGCAAAATCCATTTTCCCAACGGAGTTCCCAAACAAGCACTTAATTGGTAACTATAAACGTTTAGGTGACTTCTGGAAATCGGAGCATTAGAGTAAGAGCAAAGAGTAGTGATAAAGTTAAAGATTGGGTTGCTGCTATAAATGATGCTGGAGTAAAACCTCCTGAAGGCTGGTGTCATCCTCACCGCAATGGTTCGTTTGCTCCTCCAAGAGGTTTGATTGAAGATGATAGCCAGGCTCAATGGTTCATAGATGGTCAGGCGGCATTTGAGGCCATTTCTCTTTCAATTGAGGAAGCAAAATCAGAGGTTTTTATTCTCTGTGCTAGAACATCAAAATTATTTTGGACGTCAAGTTCACAGTAAAATGATTGTTCTCAAGTTTCCGAAAAGTGACTGAGAGCTTCGTGCAGATATTTATTTGTGGGTGGTGGCTGTGCCCAGAACTGTATCTGCGGCGTCCTTTTCACTCTCATGCTTCATCAAGGCTTGATAATTTGCTGGAAGCAAAGGCAAAGCAAGGGGTTCAGGTATTCTTTCTTTTTTTAAAAAAAAAAATTGATGCCAGGGGTGAGGTGTGTATCCCTCCCTTTAATCAAAATTCAACTGTTGGCCTTTACCTTTACAATGCCTTAATAATTATGCAAAGGAAAGCTCAATTATACAAAGAAAATTATGTTTTGAACTGCCTTTGGTATTGAGATGTTTAAACTGTGAAAGTTATACAGCCATTGCAAATGTTTACATGGTATCAAAGTTACATACCAAAACACTAACTGTTAGCTCAATAACAACGCTAACAAATGATGAAGATTTGACTTTCCTATTTTCCAAGTTAGAGTTGAGATGGGTCGGAATAGGTATGAATGCTGGCCTTTTGATGCAGATTTTTATTCTTCTCTACAAAGAAGTGGCTCTTGCTTTGAAAATCAACAGCATTTACAGCAAGAAAAAGCTTCTCAGCATTCATGAGAATGTGAGGGTATTACGCTATCCTGATCACTTTTCTAGTGGCGTTTACCTGTGGTATGCAAATTCCCCAAGACCTCTTTATTACGTATAGAATTTTTATTATTTAGATTTTACCAGAAATATCAGTTATAGTATATATTTGTGATTCATATTCATAATATGAATTCATGACTACGCACAGGTCCCACCATGAAAAACTAGTTATTGTTGATCACCAGATTTGCTTTATCGGAGGACTGGATTTATGCTTTGGTCGCTATGACACACCTGAGCACAGAGTGGGAGATTTCCCTCCTTTGGTCTGGCCTGGGAAGGACTATTATAACCCTAGGTAAATTGTGTGCATCAACTAAAGGAATAATGAAAACAAAAAAAACAAAAATGGTCTTTGTAAATTTCTTTATATTTTTCAACGTCGAATCAGGATCTGAGGAGTATGGGGATAATAAAGCAATCCAATATTTGAATGAAATAAAATTCTTATTAGAAGGCTGAATGGATATGTCTGTTAGACTGCATGGAGATCATAATTAGCGATCTTCTGTGAGATTTACCGTTGTATTACTAGTTGCCCATTCAAATTCATGTAGATGCTTTAATATGATTTCATTTCCTTCTTATATCAGCTACTCTGTCTTGCTGGATTGGATGTATATAATGTCACATAATTCATTGATTTATCTAATCCTTTCCAGGGAATCTGAACCAAACTCATGGGAAGATACAATGAAAGATGAATTAGATCGTGGAAAATATCCTCGTATGCCGTGGCATGATGTCCACTGTGCCCTTTGGGGACCACCTTGTCGTGACATTGCTAGGCACTTTGTTCAGCGATGGAATTATGCGAAGGTTAGATTTCATCCATAACTGGAATAAGATGTTTTGATGCTCAACACATTGTGTTCCTAAATTCCTATTTTGAAATTGTCTTTTGTGTGTTTTCTTTCCTTTTCTCTTTAGAGGAACAAAGCTCCAAATGAGCAAGCAATACCATTACTTATGCCTCAGCATCATATGGTTATTCCACAC
>JANTPZ010097220.1:0-31447 GCA_025593235.1 Vachellia pachyceras
ATATGGGTACCAAATTCTATCATATATGTCATCTTCATATCTGCCACTTCCATTAATTGCTCCAAGGTCCCATCTTTTGAAAAGTAACAACGAAGCAGATGCACCGAACTCAGTATTATAAATAGAACTATTGAGGGGTCTTAGTTCTAATGCTGAGATAAAAGGAGTTCCTAGTCCCTTGTTCACAAGACAAACATTTGTCGCCTCTGATTCTGCCATGCTGATAATTTCCAGAGTAACTTGCTCTGAAGCATTCTTGAAACTCACTGAGGACCAGAAATTGACGCCAATATAGAGATCAAATTCTGGAAGCCTGTTCTCTCCATCGTAGTTTCCATACAAAAAATAAGCCCTTATCAAATGTAAGCTTCCTCTTTGTCCAGCTCTTAATGCGTAACAGTTCCACTTTCCTTTAGGAAAACTTCTGAGATCTGACATTGGTAATGGAAGATTGGGATTGTTTGGATATGAGTACTCTGATGATATGTTTTTGTTAACCCCTGTTTGTACGTAGGCTCCATCTGTGCTGTACTTTATTTGATCACTATCATCTGTGTATTCAAAATTCTCTGGACCTCCACAATCAATACTGATGAAGCCTGAACACACAGTTAAAGTCCAATTAACCTCAGAAAAACAAAGGTTTTAGATTGTTTGGAATGAATATAATAACTCAAATATGACATAAACAAGGGAAAAAACTGAGGACAACACATTGAATAAAATATCGCATGTGATAAATTCATATTGGAAAGTTGAAGAAGAAAAGGCAATATGGACTTGTACTATCACAGAGAAGGCTAACCTGTCTGTCGCTGCCCATGAACTGAAACCATATTAGCAACAAGACAAAGCGTCATCGTCAAGGAGATGAATCTGATCGACATTGTCACGTCTGAACGAAAATAGAACCTTATCTTGTTTAAGAAGATTTCATATCAAGTTCCATTGTCAGCGAAGTTAAAGTAAAATGAAATCAGAGATAGGGACTTCTTAATCTGTACTTGTCAAGTTGGATGTCTTGGTAGTTATGGCAGCCCCAGCTCCAGAAAAAGGTGGGTATATAGCGAGATCGTTTGTCTATATGAAATGTTGATAGCAGAGTGCTCATAGATGAGAAGGATTTATTGGTGAAGTCAGCTTGCACTGATTGGCGCTGGGTCACCTGCTTGGTGATTCTGGACATTGATTATCACATGAACAGTTATATTAATTGACAACTTGGTGATTCTGGACATTGAATATCACATGAACAGTTATATTAATTGACAACTAACTATATTAAAAAGGGAAGCAAACTAGAACAAGTTATCCTAAGAATGTGAACCGGCCAATTAGCTGATGTCGGTAGAATGATCAAGCCAAGCCAAACCCATTTAATATTTACTGATAATTCTCTTTTCCGAGCAGGGAACGAGTGGTTGGGTTTTGTAGGTATTGGCAATGCCATAACCTCTACCATTCTTCTTCTTATTGTCTTATTCTTGTGCTTTGGTATTCATTATTCATTACTCTTTGTGATCATGTGACTAGAACCTAATAAGTTTATATACAAGGTCAGATTCCATTCTGATTAATTATGCTCAACAAATCTTCTTTCTTCTCCAATTTTTTGTTTGCAGGTATCAATTATGAATATAAATACGAGTTTTTATAAACTGATTAATAATAGTGTCTATTCACTTTGAAATTTAAATTAATACAAGCTGGAGTATTTAGAGTAAACCGCCATTTGTCTTTCCATAATTATTTCAGAGGATTATAGACAAACACAAACGATCGTTACGTTTGGCTTGACGTTTCGCTCCAATTGATTGATAATTAGCAGCTTAAATCTAAATTATCAAATGCTAATATATTATTTGCCATAGTCATTTTCTTGTGATCATGCATCAGAATTCACACTCAAGGGAGATTTAATACAGATTTAGGTCAAACTTATATTTTCGCGTGTTGATTGTATAGAGTTGATGCTAACATCAATGAGGCTTTTCAATATATAATTGTTGACCTGACGCCTTCAGTATTGCGGAAAAAAAAAACAAAAGCTAGTCAAGAATGGTGTCAAGATTTCCAAACAAGACGCAAATAAGGTCTTTAGCCACTTGAGGAGTAAAATGAATAGTCTTTCATATGATGTAAGGCTAGCATTAAATAGATATGAAGGAAAAACACTAAATTATTAATTAATTCATATAAAATTTGCAGAGCAGTTTATCAATCTGACGATATATCAATTACAGTGATCGGAATGCTGTATGAGATGATTAAAATTTAGGGGTTGCACCATATCAAGACCTCATAATTTGTCAAAGCATTGACTTGCCTCTTTGACTAATTCAACCTAACTCTCAAAACTCCTTTTCCTCCTTCCTTTAGATAAGTATATACATATTTGAATTAATGGTAGTAGTTACATTTTCAACAAAATTTACGGTTTAAAAAGTAAGTATAAGAGATGAATTTTATTTCAATCTGCGTGAATGTACTTCTCCAACACTAATACAAAGAGTGTCTGTATCTCGTCTCAGTCATAACATCACTCCAAACTTGTGAACAAAGCCCATGCCTATGCTTCAAGTTCCTTCTTACATTGCTAAAAATGCCCACAAACATAATGGGTTCGTTTGACAAATCGGTGGAGAATTACTTATGAGCTTATTCACATAAGCCAAGACAAATATGTGGAGGAGATTGTCTCGTTTTGCGGAAAAACACTGTTGAACGTGCTTATGGCTACAACCTAAGCATTGCCAAACAAGCACAATCTAAACATTAAACAAATTAATTAGTAGTTCAAGAGAAGCCAGTACTCCATATATACAACTTGCAACCAAACAATCTATGTACATCAACATCTTGGTCGAAATTATTTAAAAAACAAAAAATACGCAAAGAGATGTCATTTCTCTCTCCAATTTATCATTATTCCAGTGAAAGAAAATGAAAAGGGACAAGCCTATCTCAAATGTTACATTTATATACAACTAGTGGGATTATTTATATATATTTAGTTACTGCACCAACTCTATCTATTTAAGTGCAAAATCGAGTTTTTAGTACCTAAGTAAATTGGATTTTTTTCCAAACTTAAATAACTTTTACAGAATTCGAAACAAAACTCAGGTTTTAGAGAATATATTTTGGGAGAATATTTTTTACTCTTTCAAGACAAAATCTAGGTTTTGAAAAGTTGATTTTGTTTGGGAAGTTATGGTGAGAATATCTTTTGCGGATTCCGAGACAACAAAGTAAGTAGAAAAGATGAAAGAGAAAATTTATTATGAGAGAGTGTGCGATTTGACAAGAAAATATCTTTTTCAAAACATAAGTTTCAAATTTAGATTTTGTTACAAAACTTAGATTTTAAAAAATGTGAGTATTCAAATAAAATTTAGCTTTTGCACAAAAACCTATATTTTACTTAAAAACATGTTTTGAAATGGACTCCCAAACAAGTTCTTGCCGCAGTAACAATTTTGTTATTCATTGTTGCACTTATTAACAAATGAGATGAGGATGGTTTTGGTAGGCTTTATTTCTAAGAAATTTTGAAAATTTGAAAATATTTAATTAAATTTGTTCTCTTAATAACGGAAAAAACTTGGCAAGAAGTAAATCTATCTTCAGTCCCCTGGATTTTCCCAGCTGATATTTAAAAGGAGTATTTACAGTGCTGTATTGAACAAGCCTCTTTTCCCGCCAAATAGAAATTGGCTGCTGCTAGGAAAGCCGCGGTTCCGGAATCTTTCTTCTATATTCACTCTTAACATTCCAATTCCAACTCCACCGCCGATTGTTCGGTCGCTGCTCGCCGAACAGTCCCAATGGTAACTTCATTTCTCTCTAAATCGGAATTTTATTTGTTATTTTCGTTATCGGATAGCCTAGCCTTTAATCATCCCTATCCGTGGCTTTTTTTCTCTCCTCTATGACTGATCTCATTGTCTACTTCTTTCTTTAGTAGAATTTTTATATCAGACATGAAATCATTGGGAATACGATTGGTTCTAGAGTTGAATCATGAATCTGGAGCGCCCTTTTCTCATTTTGTTCCATTTTGTTTTCTGCATTGAATAGAATCGGATTTGGTAAAAGTTCCTAATTAACCACACAAAAAAGTTGGTATATGTAATTATTAACTGTTTCCGTGCATGTAGATTGTTTTCCGATTGTAATTGTGGCGATCTCCATGTTTGAGGGGAAAAAAATGCTTTCTTCTGGCAATGTGTTTGTGTTTTTCCTAATGACTGATTGATTGTTTGCCAATATGCTGCCTTGCGATGGATTGGTGCGTTTTTGCTCACTGTGCAGTCGAAGAAAAGAGGTCTTTCATTGGAAGAGAAGCGTGAGAAGATGCTCCAAATCTTTTACGATTCACAAGACTTCTTCCTGGTTGGGTTCCCGTTTAACTTTCTAGTTGTTAGCATAATTTCATTCGTAACTGCATCTTTTTTTTTTTTTTTGGCTATCATCAATTGACTAATATTATATATATATATATATTTATATATCGGTTCCTTTTAGCTGAAAGAGCTTGAGAAGTTAGGTCCCAAGAAAGGTGTCATCACTCAGTCCGTGAAGGATGTCATCCAAAGTTTAGTGGACGATGACCTTGTTTCAAAAGATAAGATTGGAACTTCTGTAAGTCAGCATTTACAAATAGAGACTGAATAAAATAATTTGCATTTATGCGCCCACACATTTCGCTCAGTCCTTGTTTTTATACTAGTTAGGCCATCAGATGCTTGTCCCACCCACAACACTTGACAAACGGAAACTTTAAATTGTCTTTGACATTCGGATAGATTACTCTCAGAGACTATTTTTACACGATTGATATCATATTTTGCCTGTCAGGTATACTTTTGGAGTCTTCCAAGCTGTGCAGGAAATCAGGTGAAGCTCTGATGACAAATTGATATTCTGCAGTTTTACCATTTTTGGTTGATCACTTGGTCACTACTCTCCAGATTTTTTGGCTGACTTGATTGCAACTTTAATAAAATCTTATATAGCTTAGGAATGTTTACCACAAACTTGAATCTGAACTAAAAAGCAACAAGAAGCGGCACGTAGAACTTGCTGATCAATGTGAGGCGCTAAAGAAAGGACGAGAGGAATCTGTGAGTTATGATTCGTCATCCCTTACTAGAGTATCATTTGCATTTTGCTCTACTACTGGAGTTTCAATTGTATCTTCACCAGGACGAACGAGAGGAGGCCTTGGGAGATCTAAAAGTCATTGAGCTGAAGCATAATGAGTTGAAGGTTGATTTGCAGTTTATTTGTTCACACAGCATTAAGTATGATGGTCGTAATTTGATGAATTCCATGACCACAATTAACTAATATCTAATGGTTTCAGGAAGAGTTGGGAAGGTATGCAGACAATGATCCGGCTGCCGTTGAAGCAATGAGTTAAGAATTGTTCATTTGGTGCTTTAATTGCAGAAGTTTAGAAGTTAATCCTTATAACTTGTGATGGTTTTCATGTCGGATCACTGATGATTTAATATCTATATTTGCAGAGGAAGCAATTGAAGTTGCCCATGCAGCAGCTAACAGATGGACAGGTTCTGCTTAATATGTTTTCCTTTTTTTCAATGAATTGGGTTGCTAGGGGAGGATGTCTGGTTTCAAGAAATATCACGCTTTGTTGTGCTGCATAAAACCTCTAAATCACAGTGGCTTAAAAAATATGTACAGACAACATTTTCACCCTGAAGCAATGGTGTTCAAACAACTTCCCCCAGGCCAGGGAGCAACTTGAAAACGTGTACAAGGAGGTCAGTTTTTTATGCCCCTTAATGTAAAGTTCGATGCTTAAAACCACTGTTAAGCTGTTGCTCTTTGACCCTATGCAATGGATTTCTTTTGGTTTTCGTAGTCACTTGAATGAGATTGAGATCAGTATCCTGATGGATAATGTAGCTGCTGTTTATCCACGCTGCTTCTTCTTAGGCCTCCTTATGTCTTGCTTCTTAAATCTTAATGCAGATTGGGATAACGGATGATTTTGACTTTGTGGAGTTAGCACCTCTTCCCCTCAGGGCCGTTGGTGATTTGGAGCTTTGAGCCATGATGAAGGCCACTTATTGCTCGTGTCTCTTGGTTATCGATCTTTATAAAGTAAAGCTGATTATGATTATTTCCTATGGCATCTTCCAACAAAGAACAGTGTCATGTTATTTTCTTTAGCTTGATCAAAGTCTTAAGGGTAGCATAATCAGCTCCAAAAAAACAAAGCAAGTGTTCTTTTTTCCAGTGAAAAAAAAGTCAAGAGGTTTTAATATATACAAGATTTTAAGATTTAAGGTTTTTCCAGTTTTCTTATGTACTTCCTACTTGGAGGATGCGGGCATTTGTTTGTGTTAATGTGTTTACTCTTTTATTTCAGAGGAAAAAAATTACATGTTCCAAGAGCCTGAGCTTACAAGCTTGAGTAGGATTTAAATCCAATAGTGATTTGAGGTTAAAAAAATCTGATAGTGGCCAGAAACTTCAAATTCACTATTCGTTCGATCCTCTGGTCATGCTAATGAGCTAATTACCACCTGCATCCATTTCTGAAGTCTATGAAGACATGTCAAATTCAATTAAACATAATTTTCTCTGAAAGATGGTAGAACTCACGTCCAAAAAAAAAAAAAAAGATGGAAGAACCATGCTGCTGTGCTAACACTTGTAAAACTGCAAAATTTTGTGAGTTACCCATAGATTTTATATTAATTACCTAATTAATCAATATTTATCTGTTGCCTCATTCTGAGTGTACCTTCATCTTTACTTACATTTTGGCTACCGTCATGCTACTAGGTTGTTTGCATGAGCAGCTCATCTCTCTGATCTTGTTATGAGGATCTATCAGCATATATTAAGGAATTCAGTTCATCACATTTACTAAAGTTCATTAGTTAGATGACATTATTTAATTAGTTATGAATATCAAAGCAAAAGATATTGCATGTGTTGGGATGGTTGTTGCAGGTCTCAAAAATGCATTTTAAACCAAAAAGTACAATGGGTCCTTTGCCTCCTCTTTGGCAATGGCTTAATGAAAAAGGAATTATAGTGTAAAAGTTCCTTAAAGGCAAAAGGAGGAAATGGTTGCTTCAGTATTGGATCTAGGGGTGTGCAATGGGCGGGTGGGGCTGCCCTGGGGGTAACCCGTCACCCTCCCATCAGGGACACCACGGGTATGGGGCACCCTGTACCCGTGGGGTAACCCATTTAAACCCGTACCTACGGGTACGGGTCTAAATGGGCGGGAAAACACGGGTAACGGGTTACCCATGTAACCCCAGCCAAAAAAAAATGAACGAGTAGACATGGCAGCAATACAACAATTCAGCAAATGTGTGATCTAAACAATAGCTAAAATGGAAATTTCCTCTTTGTTTGTGAATAATTCAACCATAACACAAACCCTAGATAAAATTTTACAAGTTATTTTGCCACACAAAAGCATTTGAATCCATGATACAAACCATAGTTGAGGACTAAACGGTGGAGGCTGGAGCTGGAGAGTTGATACCGGTGGAGACGTGGAACGGAGTCGAGTCAAAGGGTGAAGGCTGCAGATTGGACCTTCGAGTTCGAGCAATCGAGGTGAGGCGAACAGCAGAGGGATGCGACGGCGACTGAGGGAGAGGCAACAACTAGCCGATAGAGGAAGGGACGGTGCTGGCTGACGCTGAACTGCACCTGAACGAAGGCGTGAAGGGAGAATGAAGGTGTAGAGGGACTTGAACCGCTGAATGAAGGTGTGGAGGGACTTGAACCGCTGAATGAAGGCGTGGAGGGACCTAGCCTGAATGAAGGCGTGGAGGGAGAACGAAGGTAACAGAAGCAGAAGACGTGAACGAGTGAAGTGACCTGACCCTAACTCTACGTCTGTGCCTCACTCTGTGTCTTTGCGTGCTAGCCGACTCTGCATCTCTGCCCAACATGCCTTGTCTGATCAGAGGCAACATCTGATTTTTTAATTAATGAGTAGTAGCACTACGGGTGGGGCACAGGTTCAAGCTTACCACCTGCCCGTTTTGAACCCGCCTTTCAGGGGTCCAAAACGAGCAGGTTTTAATGGGCTAAATAGTGACGGGTTGCGGGCGGGTTGGGCGTGACGGGTATTTTTGCTCACCCCTAATTGGATCTGCATCAACATGGGATCTACAGTGATGAGAAAGTGAGAGATGAGAAAGGGGTGGGAATGGAGAAAGCAAAGGGTAAAATGATTTTTTTGGATTGGGTCCATGATAAGAAAGAGACATGCAGAATATACGATCATTTCACTATATTTAATAACTTAAATAAGCAAAAATTTAAGTGAAGTTCCTTGCATTAATAATGTTAAATTTTTCAATTACACGTGGTCATATGTGATATTTTTGAAATATTGTTGTTTAAACATAAACCTACATGAAAAAATAGGATGTATGATTGTTTGTAATTGTGAAATTTGAACAATTTTATTTTTAAACGGTATTTAATTTACACATTTTCCTTTACTCCATTTTTTATTTTTTATCACTCTTTTTTTTTCTTATTTTATCACAATATATAAAATTATATATATTATTTAATGAGAGTTCTTTTAAGTAATTTTTCACCAAGAGTCACTTTTCAATATTTATCTAAACAATTTTTTTTTATAAAAAGTCACTTCTTCAATGTTTATTTAAATATAAATTGTATCACATCTTTTAACTTTTACTCAAAATTGCTTCTCCAAAAGATATTCTACTAAAAAGTTACTTCTCTCATCACTTATTTAAATTAACCCATTGATAATAACCATCAAGAACTATAAGAAACTGTTTTGTGATATTGATAAAAAATGGAAGAAGTAATAATTGAAGATGTTCCTTGCTTGCAAATTGGTTTTCTGACTTGGCCACATGACTGTTGGTGAACATGCAGGCAACCAAAACTTTGTCGCATATACTTGTTTCTTCCAAATTTTCTCCATGTGATCTTGTCATTCTGGTTGCATTGGCGCCCAAACAGAATCGTGAAAGAGGCACACTGTTGGGCAAATGATGCCAACATAACAAGAAGTTTATGACAATACATGTCATTATACATCGTTGCCTCTCTCTCTTTTTTTTTTTAAAGTTAGAAGCTAAGACATAACATAAAAGACACAAGGAACCGACGATACAAAGAAAAAGCAACAAAACAAAGAACCTAACTTACTGATCTTTCATCTTTAAGAGGAAAAAGCTTTCATCAAGGGAGTGAGTGTTGCTAGCTAACTGACGAGCTTATGAGTAAAATGCTCTAAACATAAAATGGAGAATAAGAACTAAGAAGGCGGCCTCAAATGGAAGAACATTCATGCTGGGATGGTTCACATGCACCCTCTTGTTACCAATCTTATAGCTTCTGCACCGTCCATGTATTAGATTCAAACCCTGTATGAGTCCAATAATCTCAGCGATTGTGGAGGGAACAGAGCTCGTCTGCAACTCGAGACCCATATATCCCTAGAAACTTAACCAAACAGAGTAGACCACCATGTCCAGCTCCGTGTTAAAAATTTAAGGTTTAAACCAGATTCCCAGCCTTTCATGGTCCCATTGCCCCCATCTACTATCACTTTCTAGTCTAAGAGGTGTAATTTTTTCTTTCCTAAATATAGATATCCTTATATTGAAAACAATCATATTTAAAAAACTGTTAGACATTAAATATGTGCATCTCTTCAAATTAACTTTATTTGGTATGTTATGTCATTCTTCCATGGACAAACCTATATCATAGACGGGGGAATATATGTTAATTACTATGTGGAATTAGGTACAAGATGTTGAACATATCATACTTTTCATGACTCATGGCGGATATCATTTACTATGACTTTTGTGATGGAATATAGTGCTTATTTGGGAACTTTGTTCCCCCAATAGTATACGCAAGTTGAGACAGAATCATCTCAAAATTTGTAAAAACCATATCGAAATCTATAAAACTATCTTAAAATCTGTAAAACTATCTATAAATTCGTAAACTCATTTCTCTCAACGGAGTTCCTAAACACACATATAATTGAACCGGTTGAACAAAAACTAATATATAATTGAACCGAACGGCCGTTAGCACTGTAATCTGTGTCGAGGATGAGCTGTATCTGTGGTCCACAACACGCATTCCTAGCCAACGGTCGCCGTCCAACGTAACGGCTCAATCATGTATCGATGTTTTCGGAGGGCAAGAAGGATTTAAAATTTCATGGTTCAACTGTATCAGATGTTTTTATATATTGGAGTACACTTGATTACGTATTCAAATTTCAAAATGTTAAACCGAATCATTTGTCAATATCTGTGGCCTAGGCTCTGTAGCACAGCCCGAAATTGCCTGGACTCTGTAACATGGGGACAACCTTCATATCTACACCTGTCATCAATCAACTCTTATTCATGGGCCCTACCTCTTGCATGTGCTCCTCTTTTCCTTGTTCCTCCCCTTTCTTAGTTGCCAGCCAGAGTGTCTTCTTCCTCCAAAGATTCTTCCCTCTATGCATCAAAAGCTTCGCCCTCCTCGTCTTCCTCTTGCAACTTGCTTCTATATATTGCCCACCCCCCCAATTACGGCCCATTCTTGCTTTCAACTCCTCAAACGCAGAACAGAACAGAGGCTGAGAGCCTGATAGCAAATAGCAATGGAGGTTTTTGCATTCAGAGTTCAATATTTCTTGATGGCCATTTTGGCTCTAGCGTTGCTTTTTGTGGTGCCAACCATCAATGCTCAGAGCCCTGCTCCTGCACCACCTCCGACAAGTGATGGTAATTTTTCTTGATGCCTCTCATCAGTTATTTCTTCTGTGTCCTTGATTATTCTTTCCTGGGGTTGATTTGATGGTCTGATAACGTTTGTTTCATTCAAATGGTGTTTTCTTGGCAGGGATGGCAATTGATCAAGGGATCGCGTACGTGCTAATGCTAGTTGCTCTGCTTCTTACTTACATCATTCATTAAGCCTTTGGAAAGAAAGGCAAGCCTGAGTTTGGGAATTTGTATATTGATGATTGTGTTCTATTTTTGCTCCTATTTTTCTGTTCATATGTTGAAACTATGATCTTTTCTTTTTTTCAATGAAATTCTTTGAATCATGCGTTCCTTATCCTCTCTGTCCAATTTGCTTGAACTACGTGTAGTCTACTCTGTTTTGCTTGCTTCGGTCGCTATTTATTTGACAGACTCTAGATTCACAATCTTCAAAGATGTCTTTTTTCCTTTAATGAAAATGATGCACTGTATATATTGTGGAAATAATTGGTCGAGAGTGGGTTTGCATACCTAGAAAAGGAGGAAAAACAAATTTCAATGTTGGTTTTTTGAGTTTCCCTTCGCCAAAGGGCAAAGAAGAGATGGCTTGTTTTTTTCCCTGCAACGTGATGACAAGTATTCCAGAGTTGAAGACGAACACAAATCTCGTAAATTAAATAAAAACAGCTTTGGATCCATTCTTCTTGATCATTAACCCAAGCGGCTAGAAATTTGCATTGTGATAACAAAGCAACAATTATTGACTGAATAATACTTTTGTGTATTGATTGATTAACGTTTTCAGTGCCAAGCATGATGTATAGACTCAAGAAGACAGACAAAGTGTATTGGTCCCATAACATGGCTATCACAGATACGGCCCATGTGGCTAATAATATATATATATATATATATAAACTTTACAAAGAAATATTCCCTAACTAATCTCGACACTTACAGTCAAGTTGGGAAGCCAAAGATATTGCAGGTGCCCAACTTGCTGAGCAACCGAGTTTGTATCTCTTTTCCAACTGGTTTGGTTAATAAATCTGCCTCCTGGTTAGCTAGCCTAATATGCTCTAAGTCAATTGATCCACTTGTCACCTTTTCCCTCGTAAAGTGAGAGTCTATCTCAATATGTTTGGTTCTTTCATGGAACACCAAAATAGACGCAAATTGCCATAAACACTTATAACCACGTTCAACAGTGTTTTTCTGCAAAATGAGACAATCTCCTCCATATATTTGCCTCGGCTTATATGAAAGTACCCATAAATACTTCTTCACCACGTTGTCAAACAGACACGCAATATATCTCCGCCTTGCTGACACAAAATACTTTGAAAGAATCTTGTTGAATAATTACGATGTCACCTAGCAATCCTTTAACCCAAACAACTTCGGAAATAGCTACTCCTAAGGCTCTGTATTCAGCTTCTGCCGATGACCTGGACAGTGCGTGTTGCTTCTTGGTCTTCCAAATGATGAGTGAGCATCCAAGCTTTAGCAAATATCCCATTACAGACCTACGCGTGGTCCCACAGGACCCCCCAATCAAAATCACAGAAATATTGCAAGTCCAGATTGCTATCAGAGTTGAGAAGAACTCCTAGGCCAGGCGACTGTTTTAGCTATCGAATGACATCCAAGGCTACATCCATGTGTGACTTCATAGGCATTTGCATAAACTGACTTAGGACGTGCACAGGATACGAAGTGTCAAGTCTTGACATGGTTAGTTAATCAGTTTACCTACCAACCGCCTGTCTTGGCTTGTCTCATGTACAAATTCAACACCAAAATGTTTGACATATAATGAATGATCGTACGTGCTTAGTTGAAAACCTCCATTAATTAGGGCCATGGACAACTTTTCATTCCACTGTCACGAGACTTGTTTAAATCTATACAATAAAAGTCGATACACCATAGTTTCCCATTTGTTATCAAGCCCTTGGGGTATGGTCATGTAAGCTTCTTCATTTAAACCCCTTGTAAGAAGGTATTATGAACATCCATTTGAGATATATTCCAATTATTTACAACAGCTAATTTAAGAACCATTCTAACAGTTATCATTTTAACTATTGGAGAAAAGGTCATGGAAGTCAATTCCTTCTTGTTGGGTATATCCGTTGGCCACTGTCTAATATAAAGACTCAAGAAGACAGACAAAGTGCATTGGACCAATAACATCGCTATCACAGATACGGCCCATGTAGCCAATATATATATACAAACTTTACAAAGATACATTCCCTAACTAATCTCAACAGCCAAGTGAAGACAACAGTTTTCTCCACTTTGCATTGTAAATCTGTGAGTTTATATACAGATAAGCTTCAGGGTTCAGCTCTACAAGTGAAACTCTGAGTGAAAAGGCCACCAAAGAGATACAACTAAAGACACTCTGCTACTTAAAATACGAATTCTTAAGATGATGACAAGCCGTTGATCCTTAAGGGCAAAACCAATAACTCGTAAGCTTCTTGGAGACACACATGAGAGGATCTAAGTTAATCTAGTAGATACCTAACCCTTATGCTTTTATATAGGAGGCTTAGGCTGTAACCAACTTATAATCAATAACTAAAAAGTTTTGTGTACTATTCAATGTTCCAACTCATCCCACTCCATAAGAAGCGTCCTATATCGAGAGGGGCTGAAGGCCGGAAAACAAGAGCCATCAGAAACACTAGGGCTCATCTCTTAAAAAATAAACAATGATCCATCAAGACAAACCTCTCAGTTCCTGGCCTGTTTCAGAAGGGGAAAATAACCGAAATCAGCCGGTTTCACATTAAGACATGTTCAACGTCCTTGCATGGTGATAGGTGATTCTCTTGGAGTTGGACCAGCGTTGGCTGTTTCCACTACAGCTTTTTGATACCCAGGACCCAAGCTAACTTCGTCATCATTCTACAGCGAGAATCCATCAAAACGAAGTGGGAAAAAAGTCTGCCCCCACTCTCCCAGAACCCAAGATTTTGATTAATAGTTAACATCACTCACTAACTGATCCCCACATTTAGTGACCTTAAATATGACTACTTACATATGAGGATGTATGTGCTCTGGGAAAAAAACTCCCTTCAACGACTGATATACCCAATTATGAGTTAGAGATGTTCACAGAAACCATGTAAATGATAGACGGAAAAGGGAGCAGCAGACTTGGCGAACTGCGATATTTCCACAGCTGTTATCGTCCATTCATGCACAAGATCAGCTTGATCCACTCCCCCAATATTTTTATAATATTTTTATGAGTTAAAGTTCAATTTTTGCCTTACGGAGCAACAATGTTATTCTAAGTTTTTGGAGATGCATTGTTACCCCAGAAGATTAAAAATTAAGCTATAAGTAACATTGCTTCTTCATAAAAAAGGGACCTAAGCCCTCTTGTTGTTTCTTAAATGGTGGAAATACTTTTTTTTGGTAAAAAAATGGTGGAAATACTTTTGTTGTCCTATCCCATGCTTCTGTTCAGCCTGCGGCCCTCCAACCAATCTGCTCCCTGGTTACTTTCTCTATAAACATGCCCCATTCCTATCTTCCAATTGCTTTTCGTCCATCTCCTTGCTCGACGAAATGGATGTTCTGCAAAATTTAATGTAAATACGATGAAATTATAGAAGTTACAGGGTGTAGGCTAGGCCGGCAACCATCTGACAAGATGATAATTTAAGTGTTATAATCAATTTTTTAAGTGGGAATTTTTATTATCTAAAATAATCATTAATTATATATTTACTACATTTAAGTAATAAGTAATTTAACGATGTATAGTGCATGTTTGGATTTAGAAAATAAATTACTTTTTCACCATTATTTACCGTCTAAAATATAAATATATGAGAAATATTTTGTCTTAACTTAAATGAACGTGTTTTCCTAATGTTCTCATAAACAAGTCAATATGTTTTTAATTATTTTTAAAAATTTGTTCTATATTATATTATGTAATTAAATTTAAGGTTTATATTTAACAATTAATTTAAGAAACATCCATTAAGCTACCTTTCTAATGACCATTTGGAATAATGTAAAAAATGCTTCTCCAATGTGATTAATTATTTATAAGGTAAATATTTGATGAGTTTTATCTCAATTTGCGTTAATATATTTTTACAACACTAATACAAAGATGGCACTCTAAATGTTCGCGTGGCTTCTAGAAAGTATCATAGGATAAACTTCAATAAAACCTAACCCAGCCTTAATTTACGACTTACTGGAAGCACAAGCAAAAATAGCCACGAAACGATAATCCCAATCATTAATCAGCCACTTGAAAAGAGAAGTACGCTCGTCAGGCAGGATTCTCGAGGTAAGGCAAACCCATGAAAAGGTATTAGGCAAAAGGTAGAAACCGTCATTCCTTTGGCACAACCTAATTTGAACTGGTTGCTATGTAAGCTTCTGGTTCGTTTAATGAAAATATAGTTACTGGCAAAAATATTATTACAACCATAAGGGAAAGTAACAAACTCATTCACAGTAGCGAACATAGTCGCTCATTAACCACCTAGTTCTTTTATCATGGAAGACTGATTCAGGCATATAAGCTAATCAGTGCCATTGACAATACAAGCTACTTTTTTTCTCACACGATTTATGATTTACAAAGTAAATATGTAAAAGTTTTATCTCAACTTATTTAAATTTGTTTTACCATTGATAAGGCAGACACCCTAAAATCTCATCCAGGAAACACGCCAAAATATATGATTAAGTAGATACATTCCATCGGGCATCAAGGACTAGAAATGGAAAAAAAAAGTTTAAATTTTACCAATATTAGACACATCACACAATATTTTTTTTTTTTAGAAAAAAACAACTCGTTCGAGTGAATGGATCCAAGGGTCCATGGAATTTTCTGTTCATTTTCGCACACCGTTATATACACCAGCTGGTTTGTTCTTCAATAAATAACATGAATAAAGGAGACTGAAAAGCAGAATTCCCCAAATCAGTGGTTGCAATTCTTCATCAAAGCCACACGTGATCAAGCACATCGCCTGCAAAATTCTGGCAGAAAAAATCAATTACAATGAGAACAGCCTAAAATAAGATTCCAACATTTTCCTTGAGAAAGCCATCCAAGGAACTGATTTCAAATTGCAATACAAAATTATGCATACACAAGCCACCCAATTGCAACGTTGATAAACTGAAATAAATGCATAAATATATTAAATAGCATTACTGATGAAAAGAAGGATCTGTTTAAAGCGCCATCTCAGCTTGCAAGGCAGCCAATTCGTCTTCCTCTTCGGTGCGCTTCTGAGGAGCAGGGCGAGCAGGTTGCCTCCCAGCTGGGACATGTACTGGTGCTGCAGGAGCTGTAGTTGCAGGTTGAAGAAGCTGTTCCTCCAACTCAGCACCCTCCAATTCTTCAAGTTCTGCTTCCAATTCATCCTGAATAGACAAAGAAAATGAGAATGCTCCACAGATACATTTCAAACAACTGTGTAGTTGTGTTTTCTTTCCTTATAGGGTTTTCCAATTTTAAAGGGATATCCAGATATCATTTAATAATCAACACATGGTCACCTACTCCTTCAAAAAAGTTCGCCTAAAGAATCGTTTCTATGTCCTGTCTAAACACAAAATTAAAATGATTAGAAGATAACCTCATCAAAATCTGCAGCTGCACCAATTGGAGTTGACAATGCTTCCTGAATCTGTTTCATGTTTTCAGTCTGTTCATTAATCTCATCCATGGTCTTGTCAACGTCATCAATATTCCTGTAAAATAATATAGCAAGATAAAAAATTGGCAATCAGCATTCCATCAATAAAGAAAAGTCAGAACATGGAATTAGTACAAGTAATATAATAAGAAAAAGTAAAACAAAACTTAACATAATTCATCAAAAACTTTTCATATTTTGAAGAAACAAAAAAAGGTGAAAAAAAATATATGAACATCACTAGAACAAATTCATTTAATATTTTAAAATATGCCACATACGTTGCCTTTTGCATAGCCTTCATAGCAGCAGCTCCAGTTCTCAATGCATCCACTGTTTCTGTGGTGGCCTTAGCACCTTCCAACATTATCATCTGTACCACAAATCATAGCAAAAGAAGTTCAATAAACTCAAGCATTGCCCGAATTGTCAATAAATAAAAAGCTGCATTCACACCTGGTCATGAATACGCAACTGGAAATTCCCAAGCTGCTCTACTTGTTGTTCATATAACCTCTTTCTCTTCAAACATTGTATAGCCGCTGCATGAAGTAGAAATTCAAAAGCAATGTTACAGGCTTTGACTCAGTATCCATGACCCTTTAAAGATTAGGTATCCACTTATCAAGGATTTACATACACTGACACATCCTATAAAATTGCAACATGAACTTTTGAGCCCCACATAATGTATCCTTTCCTCAGAATAACAGTGTATATGAAAGCGTGAAAAAACTGTATATTTCCAAGATATAATGACGCAGGATAAGAAGCATTTCTACAATCTACACCAGCACAAAGATCCATGGTTTTACATAATACCTCTTTTATTTTTTGCCTTTGTAAACTCTTTGGCCTTTTCAACCTCTGCTGCAGCCTTTTTAATAAGTACTTTCTCTTTTTTCTCAAGCATTTCAAGGGTCTACAATTGTACAATTCAAAGAAGAAAACGATCATATCGTATCCTTCACAAGGAAAACTAAAGCTTTAAATAAGGGAGAACAATAAACTGTCATTACATGCTGGGTTGAATGGATGTATAAAAACACCATGTTCATAAAACATAAGATCCACTAGTGTAAATAAAAAATGAAACTATGGGAAAACAATTTAGAACATATTCTCAAATTACCCTGCGTATCATGCATCGTTAACAGCCAGCTATTAAGGCTGAGGCTCAGATAAAACACAAGAATATCCCAATAATGAATTAAAAAAAATACTTAGATTAGATTACCACTCCGGATATGATCATGAAATGCCCACAACACCAATAGAGCACTACCAAGACAAAATTGACAAAAGTGGGATTTCCTCTCTCCCAGCCATATTCTAAACAGCGAAGTATGAAGTATTATCTGAAATCTTGAAAAACTAATCTCAAGTAGGAATAAAACAAAAGGATTGGTTGGGATGCGATGACATCCGTAATTCAGTGTACTTTTACATAGGAACCCCTTCCACCTTCTCCCCGGGGACAAGCGAATCGCTCATTTAAGTCATTAAGGCAATTAAGAGGAAGATACAATTACCGAATGAATTACATAGAGAGTAACGCGAATTCCAAGATAATGAACATAATGATCTAATGAACACAAAGCACCGAAAATAATAATCGCCGACCAAAAAAAAAAATATAGCGATGATTTTTGTACAATGGAAAGATCCACAGGCACATTTTTATCAACAATCAAATCCTACTAACCTCATGTAACTTATCCAAAGTCGTTAAAGCTGAAGCATTGGCTTCCTGTTTAGGTTTACCAAAAATTCGGGTAAACATGGTTGATTATGAGAGAAATAAACAACGATACCCTTCTGCAACCACAAAGAATCAAGAAATCGATGAGATAAATGAAAGCTTAATTGCTAAATCGATGGTGCTGAGAATCGCATAAACTATACCGATATCAAACTTAAGAAAACGAAAAACGTAAAAGTAAACGAACATGTTCGAGAATTAGATTGAGCAGAGATTCGGAGAGGATACAATACAGCGATTAGGGCTGCACAAAAGGGGGAAGGGATCTGGGATGAAAGTGACAGGAGGAGTGACCGGTGATTGGGGTCTCAGTTAAGTTTCCTATAATTCACATATGGGTGTGGATATTAAACCAGAAGCTGCTTTGCCTCTTCCTGACGTCGGCGACGAGTTACCCCTCCGCATAGCGTTTCCAATAATAAAAATTATATATGGCAATATTCAATTAAAAATTAATTAAGTCTAATAAGTATTACCATATATAATTTTTTATTTCTCAAAGCGAAGTGAATGAATATTATTTTAGAAAAATAATTTTTAATTTTAATTTTTAATAATATACAAAAAACAATAAACCAAAATTTTAACTAACTATCTTGACCAGCAAAAGTTGGGTGTAATCCCTAGATTATAGCAAACCAGAATTTAATTAATATTCGAAGACCTATTTACATTGAATATCTTAACAATATTTTGAATAAGGTTATCTGTAAAAAAAGAATGCATCTGCTTATAAAAATTACATTTATGATTCATCATATATGGATGATGAAATATAAAAATTTTAGAGAAGAAAATTCCAACTCATAGTCGAAAGGTTTCCTTTTTCCCGAAAAATAATTCAAACTATCATAAAAAAAGAAAAATAATCCAAACAGATTTCTTTATTATTTTCAAAACTTGTTTAAAAAATAATTTTGATAAAACTAGTCTCCACTTTGCCTTCTTACTCAAGAAAATGAGTGTGTACGGTGGAGAGAAAGCCAGTAGTGGGTGAGAGTTAAGTGTTGGGATACAAGCGACATAATTAAGAGTTAAAGTGCAAATTGTTCTAAAAGCTTTTTTTGTTAAGAACAATGTTACTTAGAAATTTTTTTAGGAGTATTACACCTGGAAGTTTTAAAATAGAATAACTTTATCATTTACTATTTAAAATATTAATAATCAATGTTACTTTTTTATGAAATGGAGCAACATTACTCTATTTTAAAATTTTCTGGATAAGATTGATTTTGAGAGAAAACTGGCTCAAATTTACATATTAACCCATTAATTAAACACATTTCCGCCACACAAAGTTCGTAATGAGAGGAAATTAATTGTTGTAAACTAGACGGTGAGTGTAAGGTAAAAGTCTGAGTAACAACATTTTGAATTTTATATCTTATATAGATATAGATACATATACATAGTTATTAATTTACCATCAAATTCATAAAGCCGAACACATTTTGAACAAAAAGAAATTACGTATAGAAGCTTAAAATTCAAAGAGAAAATGTCTAGAAAGCTTCTGCCTCCTGCAGTTTCTCAATAGATGTGGTGATTTTTTTTTAAGAAAAAAAAATGCTAATCACCCATAATCAAATCTATAACCACCGTAAGGTCTCCTCGCGGAGGGTTCGAATTAGTCTAAGGCGGGCAATGAACCCAGGATACTTCAAGATACTGAATGGTTTATACCAAAAAAAAATCTATAGCCTCCTATTTACATATAAGCATAACTACATATAGATGGTTCTTAATATAAGCCAGTCATTGAATGGGGTATTACTTTATTTTTTCAAGGCTACCCTATTTACTCTTTCTTTAATCATTAACATAAGATCAATTTTAATACAAAAAAATTGATCTTATTAAAAATCAGGGGAGTATCCTTTTAATTGCAACTTATACGGCTTCCTGAATGTAATGCATGGTATTAAATAGGAACACATTTAATTTCCCCCCGGGTGACAAAGTTAAATAACTTAATCATTCGTCCTTGATTCTGTGGAGGTAATTGGAGGTTATAGTAATATTCGTTGAAAAACTTGTTTTCATACGTTAACTGATATGAAGTGGCAAATAGAGAAGAGATCAGCATTAATCAATCGTCCGACGAATAAGACCAGATTCTTTCTACGGAGGATTTTAGCTGATGCTCTGCCCAATTTTGCAAGGGCCTGTTAGGTCGGGAGAAGGGAGTGGAAAATGAACACATTCCCTTATTTGGTTCAAAATTTTGAAAAGGAGGAGATCCAAAATCTACCCCCTCTTCTTACATTCTCTTATTCTGGTTCCCCCCAAATTGAATTTTTTTTTTGCAGGAAAGTAAAAAAATTGTGACTAATTTATCACCACAAGTTTAATGTATTACCATCCGCCCCTGGTAGGTTATAACACGTTGCTTCGAAGCTTTTTCCTCTATTCTCCAAAAGCAGTTCAATTGGCCAATGCTTTTTTCCTCCAAAAGCAGTTCAGTTGGCCAATGCTTTATTCCTCCTCTGCTCTCAGGACGTCTCACCCCAATTCATACATCCTCACTAAATTCGAGAAGTCCGAAGAGTTCGCTATTTAGCAAATCATTCACGGAAAACACCTTAATAATTGTTTTGATTAATTAAATAGGAGTGATTAATTTTTATGAGTGAAAACTAATTTAAATAAATTATATAAGTAAATAAATATAAATCAACATGCAAAGGTAAAATGGTAAATTGATTATTAACTTCCATTCCTTCGCCTCTAACTAAAACAAATAACGTAATTTTATACCCTTCCATCCCTTACCATTACCTCCAATCCATCCCCTCCCTTCCCCCTCATCAAACCAAACATAGCATAAATCTCTCATAATGGGGATTTTTTGGGTCTATGAGAAGATGTGTCTTATTCGCCATTAGGCAAGCAGAGAAAGATGAGTTATGGACTCATCTAAATAATGAGCTAAGGCCTAAGCTAATGAGGTACGTTTTTGAGTGATAACAAGAAACCATCAGATTGATTGGGTTCCCAGAGTTGATAATGAAGTCGCTAAATGGGTGGCCAAAGTTTCACTAAAGAGGGTGTGTCTGACGGCCCGGGTTCTAAAGTCCACCATTTCAGCTGAAAGCGCTTTAGGAGAAGTGTCTGTCTCCTGTTCATGCAGACTTTGAAAACAAAGTTGCCATTGGTCAACTTGGTTTAGTTTGCTCTTGTGCTACTTCTATTTAGATTTTGTGATGTCAGGCTTGTGTACTTCGCATCTTTACGCTTAGCACTAGCTAGAATAGATCGGGTCATTTCATTGAATAAAACTACAATATATGACCATTGGTGACAGGCACTAACATCAATTTCCAAGTCAGCAATCTCGTTTAAATTTAGGAGTAATAACGTCATTTACTATATAGAACATTCGGTATAACACCAGAGACTCGCCTTCAAATCCACAGTCCATTTCATTCCTTTTGCTCTCTCTCAAATGGTCCAAGTGGATTGCTCTTCCTCCCATTCAATCTCTGCACCAAGCATGAATCCCAACTTTCTACTAGGCATGTTTAGCCACTGTTGCCAAATGCAACAATATTATTTTAGCGACATCTACTTCTCCAGAGCCAATTAATGTGATCACTAAGGAATGGCACCCACAAGAACTCTAGCCAACTATTGATACCTCTCCTTTTCTATTGCTCATGATAGGTATCATCCTATTCCTACTGGTGGCAAAGTACAATATGTGGACACTTCGCCCAGTAGGTAATTAAACTTTAGTTCAACGTATTGTAAAGGATTAGACCCTTTCACAAGGTCCAACCTTTGTTGGTGAGACCTCTCATTTGATAAAGCTTCCACCTGAATATCAGGTTGGAAGGGGCAATAGCAAGCCATATATGGTCCTTACAATCCTTGTAAAAAGAGACCCTCCTTTCTATTCAGCTCTCCTACGTTATAAAATGCAGGCCACAAAAAGATGATCCCTATATAAAGGATGTCTTTTGGTCCTCTAAAATAACTACATGCAAACCATGTCAGAAATATGGGAAAAGAATCAAGTCCAAATTCACGGCTCTAGGTCTAACCACTACATGCTTCGGATTATTCAGTGATCAGAACGACATCGACTTAAATGTGCAAAACCATAGATAGGTCTCAATTCTATGGCCTGTCTTAAAATGTCTACAACTTACCCCACAACATAGTATAAGAATGCTAAATTAAAGAAGCCAACTGCAGACATATGTCATATATGGATGGACATTCTAACTAATGTTTTCAATTTAAAACTAGTCAATCCACATATTTCAGCAAGTTCCATTATCTTACTACATCTTTTTAATTTTAATACAAATAGTCTCCTCTAACTTTGAATTGGCTACAACTAATTGCTGGGCTTTAAATTAAGACCGCAAAGCTCTTAAACAACTCTTGATGATGTGTTACATGTATTTCAGTGAATAAAACAACAGATTAACTAACATCAAGCCAAATCAAGAAATTATTTCATGCGTAGTTAGTTGTGAGGGTGCAAATGCATCAGAATTTAACAGTACTATCAGCTAACCAAGAACAGTATGAGCCAGCATTTAGTTTGTTAACGAACCCATTATGGGTAAAAAGAGCAAAACTAAGCAAAGCCACTAGTCTATTTCGTAGGCAGATGTGTAAGTTATCCAACAAAAAAATTGCTCATAGAACATTCAAATTCATCGTTTAATACATAATCTAAACTAACAACAACCTTTAAAAGAAATAGACGCCATCCTTCAAGCGTTAGATTACTTCTCCGAAGAGTTTGGTCCTCGCTTTTTCCCGAAGCCAACAACTGCAATTGCAAAATACAAAAACCATATTGGGATCCAACAACTAAAAAAAAAAAAAGCAAATCCCCGTATTCTACTAATTTCAATACCAAAGGGAAAAACATAGCGCATTAACCAAGGCAAGCAAGTTTTAAATCTGTAAGCCTTGAAAGCAAGCCCAAGTTTTGAAAGTACCGGCAGTGACAAAACGTCTGTTATACTGCATTCGCTTGTGCGCACGCCCCCTGGGCTTCTTCTTTTTGTCTTGTTTGGCTACTTTTGGCGTTTGGCCTCGAACTTTGCCGGCACGAGCCAACGATCCATGCACCTTACCTGCAGTTGAAGAAATCAAAGAAGTTAGAAGGCGGGAAGAAGGAAGAGAGAACAGAGCCTCAGTCTCAAGGTAATTGGAAAGCGGGTTGAAACTCACCCATGATTGATTACCGAGTTTGCCGCACAGAGATGCGCCGCGAGTTGCAGAAGCCGGAAGAAGGCACGACCAACCGGTTCAGACAGCGTTAGGGCTAAAATATATAAGGCAGCAATATGGGCTGAGCCTGGGCCCAACCCACTAATAAACCTAAAAAGGGGTGGGTTAAGCTATAAAAATTGGACACTGTTTCGGCTTGTACACCCTCGCTTAGGGCCGTTTGGTTCGGTGAACGCTTAGGAATTGGATGGAATAGAAGAGAATGAAATGGGATGGAAAATTTTTCAAAGTGTGCTGTTTGATTGCCACTGGAATGGAAAATAGTTTGATAGGAAAATTTTTGTTTGGTTGGTTAAAATTCCATAGGAAAATTTAAGGAAATGACGATATTGACCTTAAGTATAAATATAAGGACTTATTAGCGAAATAAAAAATTTTCAATTGCATTGGAATGAGGTTCTAACGTCACCACTACATTTTTTAACACGGCACGATGTAATTTTCAGCATATTCCAGGATATTCAAAAATAGGAAATGCATCATTCGAATAGCATGGTGTCTCATTCGAATGAATCCCCAATATATTCGAATGCGTTTTGACAATGATATTGATGTGTAAACTACCCCAGTGGACCATTCGAATGAGGCTCTATCTTCAGGATATTCGAATACGTTATGGAGATGAATATTGAAGTATGTAGTGCCTCATTCGAATGAACCTTGTGCTTATTCGAATGAAACCCCACTTCTTCAGGATCTTCGAATGAGTTCTGGAGATGAATATTGAAATATGTCATGCCTCATTCGAATGCAGTTTGTGCTCGTTCGAATGAGACCCCACATCTTGAGGATATTCGAATGAGTTCTGGAGATGAACATTGAAGTATGTTGTGCCTCATTCAAAATTCGAATGAGACCCCACATCTTCAGGATATTTGAATGAGTTCTGGAGATGAATATAAAATTGAAACTCGAGTTTTATAAAAGCAATTTTCAGAGATGAAGTTTAGAAGAGTTTTGGAAAAGCAGAACTCGAGTTTCTTTTTCATGCTTTGAATTTGAACAAATCAGGTCCAGCTTTTAGCACAGTGCTCAACTTGCAACGCCCATAACTCTCTCAATTCAACTTCAAACCTTGAAAATGATATATCAATGGAAAGCCCTACATGTTTACTTTCACATAAAATAAGAATCCATTCCAAATCTATTATACAAAGAAAGTTATGACAGATACAATAAGCAAATGTCACTGGTAAAGCGTTCAATTCGACCACTAACTTTCAAAAATTATATCTCCTTCATATGAAATTCTTTGACGCTGGTTTTGGTGTCCATAAACCGAATTTTGAGTCTAGTTTTATATGAAATTGGTTTCACATCAATCGGAGGTGTGGTTTGGGAGATATGAGCAAAATACTAAACATATGTCGAGCCATCATAAAACAGAGAGGCTGAAACTCAAGTTCTGATGACTTCAAAACTCAAGTTTTGAGTCCATGAGGTGAAACTCGAGTTTTAGATGGCCCAGAACTCGAGTTTTGACTTCGAGAAGTTGAAACTCAAGTTTTTGATGATCCAGAACTCAAATTCTGGCACTTCTTCTTCTTGGAACTCAATTTTTGCTTCAGGAAGCTCTAGAAACTTATCAAACTCGATTTTTATTTTCAAGAAATGGTTTTGAGCATCCAAATAAAGCTTAGATGAATGGTAACTCAATGAATGATGATATAGCATCTATTTTAAAAACATTTTATTATTCAAATTGAGTTATTTAATCACATCATCTTCCAATTTAAAAAGGATGCACAAATATAGCAGAAAATCAATATACATTATAAAACCTTTAACTATGAATCAATATGCATTATGAAAACTTTTTTCTCTATTATATTTGACATCATCAAAATTAATCATGTCTAACAAGCCTTATGGCTCATTCGAATGAAAGGCTCATCTTCAGCTTCTCCGAATGAACCTTCGAGATGAGCTTCATTTTCGTTGCCTCTCATTCGAATGAGACTTACGGCTCATTCGAATGAAAGGCTCATCTTCAAATTATTCGAATGAACCCTCGAGATGAGGCTTCATTTTCGTTGCCTCTCATTCGAATGAGCCTTATGGCCATTCGAATGAGCTGCTAATCTTCAGCTTACCGAATGAACCTTCGAGATGATGCTTCATTTTCGTTGCCTTTCATTCGAATGAACCTTGTGCAAAATTTATTCGTGAATTGATTTAATCATAGCGCCTTGGTTATCTTCAGCCTCCAACCAGCTTGTAGCTCCTTCCCAGGTTGTTCTTTTGCATATGTTTCCACATCAGAACCATTTATATTTCCAATTTTTTTGCAGGAGCAAATCCGTCTTTACGCATAAATTTCCAGCGCTTGAATTTGGCTTCCCACCATTTTAGGTGGGAAGCGAGGTTCCCACGTGCGCATGAAAATTGGGCGCCGTTGGAATCCATTTTCCATTTCCATTGTCGAACCAAACAGCCGCCGCCACTGGAAAATCTTGCTTTTCCTATTCCATCGCCAAATTTTCACCGAACCAAACGGGGCCTTATAGCGGCCTAGCCCTCATTCTCGCCCTTTTCAATTTAAAATTGATGGATGAGTTGACTAAAGGAAAAATATTTTGACATGCTTCTTATAAGATTATTATGCATGATTAAGTTATATTGTTTAGAATTTCAATTTTTTTACTGAAGTTATAATTTTGAATTAAATGCTTCATGTTTAAGTGGTAGAGCATTATTATATTTTATATCTGTAAAAAAATTTAATTGTAGGTATTCATATATATTATATTATTCAAGTATGAAAAAAATAAAAAATAAATAAAAATTATGGTGATTTGGGTTGGCTAAAAGGTAACATGTCAGCAAGCAGATATTTTTAGCATGTCCATTCCATATAAACTGCAACGTGAAGCTTTTCTTATTATGATCTTGTGATAGGTTGGGATTTATTTTATGTCACTTTATAATCGGTGTTAAGGGAATCCTTGCTTGATCATGGAACAGCAACGACACTTCACTTCAGATTCATAGCTCATAATGGAATGATGGTAAAAAATTGATAATTGAATAAAGTAGATCAAAGAACATGTGTCTCTCACTCCAAAAAAATGGTCACCAAAAAGATTATACTTACAGGTAAAGGTAATGCATGAAACGATAACGTTTACGTTGAAGGCTGCAAAGCTCCTGGAGGTCTGGATCGTGTGAAGTTGGAACGTGGCATTCGAAGTGTGTGTGAGAGTGAGACATTGCCATCATAGTAAGGAGGAACCACAAAGTTGGCTGCAACTGCGAATACGGGAAACAGAAGAATATGTATCCATTTATGTTTGGGCAAAAATCTAGGTGGCATTGTGTATGTAAGGAGCGAGTCTCCGGCTCCATGGCTAGAGAGTGGCTCTGATACCAATTTGGATCAGGCCAAACAGAAAAGGAAGAGAGATAGAGGATCATAAAGAGGAAAGTGTCTAAATTCATTCTTCACACCTTGCTTACAGTCCAAACCCCCCGTTATAAGGCCCTCAGCACTCAATATGCTAATGACATAACAGAAGCACACAACAGAACAACTAACTCACGTGACTGCTTAACAGAAGTGCCACATGATGATTACTAATCGACATAACGAATAAGCATACTGAAATAACAAACAAATGTATTGGTTATATCCCTGGTAGAGCGCAAATCCATGTAGTGTTTTACGTCGTTGATCTTACTGGATGATCGAGTCTCCGGCACCATTGCCAGAGATTGGCTCTGATACCAAATTGGTATAAGCCAATGAGACAGAGAGAAATAGAGGAAGAGAAAGGGAGACAATAAAATCAGAGTTCTCAATTCCATAATGTCTCCTTACACCTAGGCCTTCTTTATAAGGCTCTCATGTTTTATGCGTACAGAAGATAACAACTAACAGAAAAGCAGTAACAGCCAGCTGATGTTGCTTTCTAACAGCATGAGCTACCACGTGATACTTCGTAATAGACTAACCAACAAATTACTAACATAATCCAATCGACACATAACAATGCCTACTTAAAATACATCTATTACAAGTCATTGTATTAATGGTCTGAGCAAATTTTAGTAGGTAATTAAAATTAAATAAAATTGAACGAAATCGGGCTACCAACAATGCAGAGAAGATGGAATTCAATTGCTACCGTTAATGCAAGATGAATGGAGGGGATCAAGAAGGATTGTATTGATGATGATCATCATGAGTACAAAAGGCTTGACAACAGAGGAGGGGAGAACAAGGGAAATCATAGTGAATACTATGAATACAATGCGTTCAATGTGTTTATAGTAGAGAGTAGTGCAGAAATATATAGTCGGTTGCCAGCTGTAGCTGCCGGTTTGTTGTGTCCAATGACCACCGAGAATCTTAGGGTAATGATCATTGGATCTTTGAATCCCAACCATGTGGTTCAATGCCGGGGGAGCTGACGACAGTCACAAGCCTTGGATGTGGCTCCATGTTCTCCTTAGATGCTTGAACGTTAGGATTATTGGTGGATCACATCTTAGGCGTATCTTGTCTGTTGGCCTTGGATCTGTCTGGTCCAAGTCATTTTTTGGACACAAACTAATTAAGTTTTTTAATATTATTTTTATTTCAAATTACTTATTAATGATGAAAAGTAAAATAAATATTAAAAATCATACAAATAAAGATAAAATAAAAAATTATTATATTTGTAGATAAAATTAATAACAATAACTTAATCACTTTTTATTAGTGACAATAAGATGATTACATGTATGCTATTAGTGCACTTGGTAGTGCGTTTGGACACCACATCCTTAATAGACCCTCTACGGTTGCTTTTCTGAAGACAGCTGGTGTCACTTACCCCTTTTTATATTTTTATTTTCCTTTTCTGTTTTTTATTTTCGCTTGTATCGATAACACACAACATATTTGTATGAGCATTAGAAATGTATGTTTGAGTTGTATAAAAAAGAAATGTAATGTATGTTTGAGTAAGTTGAAATAAAAATTCCCTCATATGTTTATCCAGTAGATTATAAATCATATTAAAAACGGTTTTCACTGTTAATTTAAAAAGGTACAATAGATTGTAAATTACATTAAAGAATGGTTTTCACCGTTAATTTAAAAAGTTACAAAGACATGAGAAAATAATTATTCTAATTTTAAAACTCAAGCCATAAGTGGAGGAGGAATGCAAGCCTAGACAGTCAAAAGTCAAAACAACAGCTTGTTCCTCCTTTGTGTGCGCGGCAAGTAGAGCAAGCTGGCGGCGGGTTTGTGAGCGTAACATATTTACATACGTTGTCTTTCGGATTATTCGAGCGAAAAGGCACAACCCCTCAAGCCATAAGTGGAGGAGGAATGCAAGCCTAGACAGTCAAAAGTCAAAACAACAGCTTGTTCCTCCTTTGTGTGCGCGGCAAGTAGAGCAAGCTGGCGGCGGGTTTGTGAGCGTAACATATTTACATACGTTGTCTTTCGGATTATTCGAGCGAAAAGGCACAACCCCTCAAGCCATAAGTGGAGGAGGAATGCAAGCCTAGACAGTCAAAAGTCAAAACAACAGCTTGTTCCTCCTTTGTGTGCGCGGCAAGTAGAGCAAGCTGGCGGCGGGTTTGTGAGCGTAACATATTTACATACGTTGTCTTTCGGATTATTCGAGCGAAAAGGCACAACCCCTCAAGCCATAAGTGGAGGAGGAATGCAAGCCTAGACAGTCAAAAGTCAAAACAACAGCTTGTTCCTCCTTTGTGTGCGCGGCAAGTAGAGCAAGCTGGCGGCGGGTTTGTGAGCGTAACATATTTACATACGTTGTCTTTCGGATTATTCGAGCGAAAAGGCACAACCCCTCAAGCCATAAGTGGAGGAGGAATGCAAGCCTAGACAGTCAAAAGTCAAAACAACAGCTTGTTCCTCCTTTGTGTGCGCGGCAAGTAGAGCAAGCTGGCGGCGGGTTTGTGAGCGTAACATATTTACATACGTTGTCTTTCGGATTATTCGAGCGAAAAGGCACAACCCGGTCTCTTCATTAAGGGCTTCAGTTCTGTTAGGGTTAAGGAGTAAAATATCCGGTTCACGGTGCCACACTCCAATCGACTTCCTTCAGCTGAGTCCTTCAGCCACGTTGCTCGACAGCACCGTGACTCAGAGAAGACGGCACCAATGTCAGACCCTTCTGCGCCACCTACGGGCCAATTGGCCACGACTACTATCAATGATGCCTCATCATCTCATGTTTTAAAAGCTGAATTCTCCGATCGCGTCCTGATTAGATCCATCATTTCCCGACCGGACCGCGGGTCGGGTCTTGCGGGCCAGAAGGCGAGGGTTGGCGGTTGGGTTAAGACGGGAAGGAAGGCCGACAAGGACGCTTTCGCATTCTTGGAACTTAACGATGGATCGTGCCCCGGGAACCTGCAGGTGATAGTAGAGGCTTCTTTGGGTGACCTCGGGCAGCTTGTGCCTACTGGCACCTGCGTTGTGGTCGATGGTGAACTCAAGCAGCCTCCTGCTGGTGCAAAGCAGAAGGTGGAACTTCGGGCTGAGAAGGTTCTCCACGTTGGTCCTGTGGATCCTGCGAAGTACCCGTTACCCAAAATGAGGCTTACCCTTGAGTTTTTGCGAGATTTTGTTCACCTTCGTTCTAGAACTAACACGGTAATGTCATTCTCTTGTACGTTGTCCCCTGTATATTCTGTTGCTGCAAGCTTTTTATCAGATGTTTAGATATTCACATGCCTTAATAGTGATTCTGGTATAAGATGCTTTGTAATATATGAAGCCGGTTGATTCTATCTCTAGGGATCCATCACACAAACACATTGATTTGTCTAAACCACACCATCTTTGATCATGCTAAACAGTTAGGGCGAAGGCGGGGCCTTGAAAGTGGAAGACTTTAGGCTTTTCTTGGAATTTTTTTTTGGTCTTGGAGGGGGTTTAAATGTGAGCATGGAAGGTACATACGATTTGTCAATGTAGAGTTTCAATACCTAATCAAACTGAAGTATTCAGCAGGATAATCGATGTTTATAAAAACCAACCGTAGAGTGAACTGGGGGATAGGTAGCATTTTGCTGTTGAATGGTCTCATCGTATAATATGCGTTATATTTTGAATTAAATTGTTATGTGTAAAGTAATATTTAAATCTAAATGTTTAAGCATATAACATTTAGTTAAATTTATTTTCATACGTTTACAGATTCATATGAAATCGGTGGGATATGGTCAACCAGACGTCATAAATCTCTATTGTAGATAGCCAAAACTACAAAAAGAAAAATAAAATTTTTGTATTTGACTATTTGTTCTCAGATCAGTCAGTTTTATTGGCCAGATACATTTCTGGCAAAGCATGGCTGTCATGCTCAATTGGGCCGGTGTTTTAAAAATTGCTATATTTGCATATTGGGGGTTGCTTACCGTGTGTGCTTGTTAACAGCTTAACGTATACTGCCCATTTTATTAGTCTCTAGTGGTTCATCTTTTCAGCATTTTCCTTATTATTGGCATCTACTAATTGGTTATGATTCCAGATATCTGCTGTTGCACGAATCCGTAATGCCCTCGCCTATGCAACACACACTTTCTTCCAAAAGCATGGATTTCTTTATGTGCACACACCCATTATCACTACCAGTGATTGTGAAGGTGCTGGTGAAATGTTTCAAGTTACAACTTTGCTCAGTGAAGCAGAGAAGCTGGAGAAGGAATTGCTAGAAAATCCTCCTCCATCAGAAGCTGATATTGAAGCTGCTAGAGTTCTTGTTAGGGAGAAAGGGGATGTTGTTTCCCAATTGAAATCTTCCAAGGCAAGTAAGCAGGAAATTAGTGCTTCTGTGGATGAACTAAAAAAAGCAAAGGAGAATCTCTCAAAACTGGAAGAGAGATCCACTGCGACCCGGTATTCCTCAAAAGGATGGGAAGACTGACTATACCCGAGATTTCTTTGCCCGCCAAGCATTTTTGACTGTTTCAGGCCAACTTCAAGTTGAGTCCTT
>JANTPZ010097222.1:0-12829 GCA_025593235.1 Vachellia pachyceras
CAATTTGCGTCTTCGCCCTTCCTCCCTCTCTCTTTCCCAGCTTTTGAAATTCAAGTTCGTAAATAGTGAACGGTTCGATCACTTTCGGCCCTTAATCGGACGGTCTGTGATTAAAGAATCCATCGGAAGGTGGAAATTCATAGAAGCGTCAGTGACATTCCCTTGTTGACCATTGGATTCGGATTCCATTAAAATAAATTTACCACGAGAGAATGACGGGTTGAATAGTCAGAACCATGAACGGCTGAAAGAAAAGATCTCCAGTAAGGGGTGCAACGTGTCGAGTGGTGACGGATGGTGGAAACTTGTGAACTTCTGATTATCGGTCACACAATAGATTGAAGATTCTGTTCCCACTCAGTTAAGCTGAAAATAGAAAGAATTTGGCGCTAAAATAAAGGGGTCCCCACTCTCCAGCGTGGTTGTTGACTCCGAGGAGCTAAGCTTAGCCCAGGGTTGCGTTCACTCCCAACGATTCGACGAAGGGATTTATATTAAAAAAGAAAGAGAAATTTACGAAGAAGTAATGTAATTAATGAATAAAAGATTTTAAAAACTGAAAAAATTATCATTAGATTTTAATAGTAGCTAATTTGATTGTAATTGATGGATAATGGAGTTGTTAAGACAACCGGACCAGCTATTTGCTAAAACATTATGGTAATTTTATTAATTTTTAAGATATTTTATTCATTAATTTATTTATTTAGAGATTTGATGGTAAATTTCTTTATAAAAAACAATTAAGAAATAATTGCTCTGTGGAATTAAAATTAAGTAGCTTATGAGTAATGTTAATGTTGCAACCAAGAATTTGATATGTACCGATCGTGGCTAATTGGCTCGTTTGGAAAAGCGGTAGAGAAGTACTTTTACGTAAGTTGAGATAAACATATGAAGAAAATTATCTCGTTTTACAAAAAAACACTGGTGAACGTATTTTTGGGCTCCTGAGAAGCTTTACCTGTTCCCACGCAAAGACCTGCGTCAGGTTAGTTGGGAGATTAGAGATTGAATTTTCCCGTTTCATGAGAGCAGAGCAAGTTGAAATGACTTATTGGAATTAAATGAGATAAATGAAATTACAATTTAATAAAGGCAACGAATTTCACAGGCTAACGGCCCTAATAAATTTATTCACTGTAATCGTTTAACGATTGACAATACATTTTTTAGTCCATTTTCATGGCACAAAAATTTAAGTTGGCTTTAGCTGGTTAGGATTTTCTTGGATGATTGAGCATACTGTTCTGGGTTTAAAAAATAGTAGCTAGTTGCATTTGTACTTTATTAAATGTGGTTTATAGATGAATATTTTATTTAGCTGTTTTATTTAAATATTACAAATCTTTTCATTGCTATACGAAATATCTTTGTATATTTTGTTAAATCATATTATATCAAATAAGTAGCTTAACCCTAATTTGAACGAACTAACACTCAAGCCATTACCTTGATTGATATGCTTTTTAGCACCTTACAAATTTCATGGTATATAATTGTTAGGGTTAAAATGGGTTGTCAATTGCTAAAAATTATACAGAATATATAATTCATTAATGTAGTAAATAGCTAAAAAGGTGTTGTAAATAACCTGAAATATGGGCCTTTGAAATTAATTTATTCCGATGTGAAGTTGGCTATAAAAATACGTGTTGTCAGTTGTTAAACAACTATGGTATTTATCATAGAGCTTATTTGGAACAACGTTTCCAAAAGTCAAACGCACGTTCAATAGTGTTTTTCTGCAAAATGAAATAATCTTCTCCATATATTTATCATGACTTGCGTAAAAGTATTTTCCTACCGCGTTTTCAACCGGGTATATAGTAAATAACCAAACAAGTGTTGGAAAACATGAAACGGGGCCACTGTTCGTTGCAAGAGCTATAGCTACCATCAAGTGCGGTGGCCGGTTGACGCCAAAGGCGGCTTTTGGCGGGAAAAGTTAGGATTGATAGAATTTCTGAAACTTCAAAGTGATACGATTGGAGTTTCGTTAAATTTAGATGCCTAATTTTAAATTTGGTATTTTAGTTGGATTAGTCAATCTAACCCGTCAACCCGTTACGGGCTAGCTTGCATTCTCACCCCTATATGTCACACTATTAAGTGTTAATAAAAAAACTATTTAAAGCGTTTAATTTCTTATTTCTTAATATTGGTTGAGTCCCATATAAAACATTAGTGGTACCAAACACTTTTTGTTGAGAAGATAAGTAATGTCACTTTTCTAGAGAGAATAACACAAATTCAAATGTCGCTAAGTGCACTTATTCAAAAGGTTTTATTCAATAATGCTACGCACTAGATAGAAATTAGTTTTGAGTTCAAATGACCCTATGATACTCCAAGTAATTAAAAGAAAAGCTCATGTTGCACAGTGATCATGCCAATAAGTTCATTGATGTTGACAAAATGAATATTTTCAATAGACAACTTTAACAAATACTACCTTGATTAACATACGATCTAGTTGGGGTTGAATTTAGTTTTAAATAAGAATTTCAATCCACTCTACTTTTTACATTTAATTTTTTTAAAAAAATATTCACATTGATCTATAATTAAAGATGATGTTTTAGGCCCCGTTCGGGGTGGTTTTGATTTTTGGTTTTTAGTTTTAAAATGTAATTTTGAAAACAAAACGTGTTCGGCAAAAATGGGTTTGAGTTGGTTTTTAACACAATTTCAAAACAGATTTTATCCAGATTTGAAAACCACAAAAAAAGGTTTTCAGATTTTAGTTTTAGTTTTGAAAAATTTATTACCCTTCCCAACGACATTTCTCCTTCCCTCTTCGTCATCTCTCACTCAACCGTCATCACCTTCCCGCCCCCCAATTTTGCCTCTCCCACTCCCAACTTTGGCTCCGTTTCCGCCCCTCCGACTCCGATTCCACCTTATTCGAACCCTACTCTTCCTCTGCCATTGGCACCCGCAACAAATTCAAACCCACCCATACCACCTGAATCGATAACGAATCCAGCCTCCGCTGACTCTAACCCCAATCCTCGTCCCGCCTTTATTACAGGCGGCGGGTTGGCTCTAGCTCGTCACGCCTTTTTTAAAAAAAATTATTTTTAAAAAAATATATTATATATTTTCTTACCCTTTTCATCTCAATATTTTTTTAAAGTATGATAAATAATACTTAATACATTCAAAAATAGTATATAATATTTTATTTTTCATATCAACTTTCTATAATATTATATTTAAAATTATAACAATACATTAATATTTATATTTTTGTTTTAAAACATAAAAAAAGTCATTATTGAAAATTCATTAATAGAAAAGGAATCATATGAGTCAATTAATATGATATGATTATACAATCATCAGTACTATTTAATGTTAATTATATCATTTTTATATTTTTATTTCAAATTTTTTATTTTTTATAATTATTTTATTTTTAATTTTTATTATTTTTTTATCATTTAATGGTAGCATAGTTGATTTGACCTACATTGCCTATTTCTAATTCACAACACATTTTTCAAATTGGAAACCAAAAAAACCTAAAACAAAAAACTAAAAACACAAACTAGTTTTTGTTTTTAAAAATTTTGAAACTTAAAACCCAAAACCACCCCGAACGGGGCCTTAGAAACTCAATTTTTGTTTTTTTATAAATAACTAATTTTTTAGTACTTAAAAATTGTTATCTAACTTTTGCATTCTTAAGAGTGATTAAGCCTAAACTGTTAGGGCAAACACACAAGAGATAGAGAGGCCCAGTGAACCCGGTTGAGCATTATATTGGACTTGTTTGTTAGAGTGTTTAGAAAAGTCAAACGTATGTTCACAATGTTTTTTCATAAAACGAAATAATATTATTCACATATTTACTTCAACTTATTTAAAAGTACTTCTCTACTGTATTTTCAAATGAGCACATTATACGTAGAGTCTAACTAACTCACCATCAATGCATTGTGATATTAACGACTTAACTAACCAAGATGACATATCATGCCTTTAACAATTGATATTGAAAATTATTCTAATAAATGTAAATCATTATATGAAAATAATAAAAATCCTTTAATTGAACTGAGACATGAATGAACGCTCTTGTTTGGAACAATGTTTTCAAAAGTCAAACGCACTTTCAGTAGTGTTTTTTTAAAACAGATTATTTCCTCCATATATTTACCCCGACTTACGTAAAAGTACTTCTCTACCGCATTTTTAAAGGGATATATCATGTGAAACGTTGATTTGGATGCGATAATTTCTTCTCTGTATTTTTTAATATTAAAAAAGCCCATAGAAAAATCCAAACTGCTCACGAAAAGGCTGACGCACAAAAAAAAACGAGGGAAGTCTCAAAGTTGACGTCTGACGAAGCGCTTGTTTAGGAAGCCATACTTCCCAACGGTACACGTAAATCGAGATAAAACCATCTCGAAATATATAAAAACCATCTTGAAATCCATAAAAACCATCTTAAAATCCGTAAAACCATCTTGAAATTCCCAAAATGCCTAGAAATCTGTAAAATCCATTTTCCCAACGGAGTTCCCAAACAAGCACGAAAGCATTAAAGAAACTGGTCACCACTTGTTTGACATTTTATTTTTTACCCATGTCTTCAGAGAATCAAGATGGTATAAGAGCAAACACCCACTCTGAATAAAAAATATTTTGATACAAATTAAAATAAAATTTATTTTATATATTTATTTAGATGGTGTAAAATCAACTTAAATAAATTAATTCAAACAACTGACAATATAGAAATAATGACTATCCCAAGTGAGGCATCCCACGTCCGATAAATTTTGGAAAAGCAGACATTAGTATAATAGCCCATTGGTTCTCTGAAAATGTGCCAATGGAAAAGGAAAATCGCGATTTTCTATTGGCAGTGACCGTTTAGTTCAACGAATGCGACGGAAAATGGCTTTACACGGGAAGCCATTTTCCAGCGTACGCGTGAAAATCTCTTCCCACAAAAAACGATGGGAAGCCAAATTCAGTCGGTCTATGGAAGAACCAAAAGACGGAGTTGCCCCCTGCGCGCCCTTGCTCTCACAACAGCTCATTGCCAACGGTGAGGGAGAAAAGAGGAACAAAGATGAAATCGTCACCGGAGAAGATGAATAGTGTTGCATGAACTTGCAAATAAATCATTCACCCCATTCGTCCTCGGAGAAGAGAACAAGCACAGTCACCGAAGAAGAGAACAAGCAAACGTCGTCGGAAGAGAAGAAGTCGCACCGGAGAAAACGATCACATCTTCACCCCATTACATTGCAAATACACCGCCACCGACGGACAAAAGAAGCAACAGAGGGTGAAGATGACGGAGAAGACGACACATTTTCACCGGAGCCGGAGAAGACAACGTAGAATAAGCCACCGTGCATCACCCGATATGTTGATGGAGTTGCCCCATTCCAATTCACCGAAGGAAGAACAAGAAGACGGTGCCGAAGAAGATGATGAGGTGAAAGCCAATCCGATGCCAATGTATATATATATTAAATATATAATTAATAAAATATATAATTAATAAATATATATAAAATATATATAATTAATAATAAATATATATAATTAATGAATATAATATAATTAAATATTAGATAATTAAAATATTAAATAATAAATATAAATAAGTTAAATTGTTATTAATAAATACCTATATTTATAAAAAAACATTTTACATTTGTCACTAAGGGTAATATAGTCTTTTGATATAATTTTTCTATTCTCTTTTCTACAATTTTACTCCAACCAAACAAAAATTTTGCTATCAACCTATTTTCCATTCTAATACCAACCAAACAATACACCCTAAAAAATTTTCCGTTCCATTCCATTCCAACGGATTCTTTAAACCAAACGGACCCTAAATTGATACCGACGTTAAATCTTATTATTTAAAAACACAAAGAGATACAAGGAAAAAAAGCGCACCAGGTAAATAATTAAGCTACCAAGAGCTTGTTTGATTTCTCTTTTTAAAATTTAGATTTGATTTCAAAATATCATTTTTTTCTTCAAAATCTAGGTTTTGTCTAAATACTCACATTTTTCAGAAGTTATCTATTTTGGATACAAAATCTCGGTTTGAAACCTATGTTTTGAAAAAGCTATTTTTTTAAATCACACAATTTTTCCTAATAAATTTATCTTTCCTACTTTTTTTCCCTTTCTCTTTCATCTTTTCTACATAGTTTTTGCCTTAAAATCCATAAAAAACCACTAACTTCATAAACACAATTACCTTTTAAAACCTAAGTTTTACTTCGAAATCTGTAAAAGCTATTTTTCAAAATTTAGATTTTACTTCTAAATCCGTAAAAACTATTCACAAAAGGACTTTCAAATGAGCCTGATAATCTTTCGTGGAATGAGATTTCTGGTTGGAAATATTCGTAATTAGTTTACTAATGTACCCGCAATTTCTCCTTAATTAATTCCTCGCATGCAAATCCTCCGAGATTATTCTGCGAGGATAGAATTGGCAAAAACACACAACAAAAAAACAAAAAAAAACCTACGGTAATTTTGTTGTACTTGGAGTGCTACGAAGAAGCACAGAAAAGAACAAATGCCCCGTTTTGTACGCGGAATTGATTTTGATGGAACTGGAACTGGAAGTGGAATTGGAAGTGGAACTGGAAGTGGACTTGAGATTAAAAGTATGTTTGGTAGGTTGGAAGAAGTAAGGTATTATTTTAATTAAAAATTTATATTTAAAGGTAAAAAGACTAATGTATCCTTCTAAAATTAAAAAAAAGAATTGAGGAGCTCAACAACGCTTTCAGATCTGAGATTGACGGAGAAGAAGCTTTCAGCATAGTCATCGTCGACGGAGAAGAAGCTTTCAGCAGAAATTCCGACTACCATCCTTACCGTTGGCATCAGCCGGAGCCATCGACGGAGAAGAGAAGCAACGAAGCCGGAGAAGCACTGTTCGTCCAACCGCAACCATAGTTGAAGAGAAGGACGGAGAAGAGAAGGACGAAGAAGGCTGAGTCGTCGGACAATCTTCTTCACATCGACATAAGGCTAAGTCGTCGGGCAATCTGCCGAATAGGGGCAGAGGAAAAGCTCGAGGCATCTCCTTCTTCATCGCACCTGCCATGGAAGTTGCAGAGAATGGGGGCAGAGGAAAAGCTTGAGAGGCAGGCCTTGGCTTCCAGGCGGATGGACCCCGGCCATAGACACTCATCGTCGTCTTCCATGCCGTCGCCATCACCGCCACCGCCACCATGCTCACTGGAGTCACCGACGCCGCCGCTATGCTTGGTTGAGGGCACAATGGTCAGCCAGCAATTCTCAGGAACTGGAACCCAGTTCCTAAGGGAGGCTGATGGAACCCACTTCCATCATTTTTTATGGAAGTGAGTTCCATGGAGAAGTGAGTTCCATGGCACCAAACAGCTTTATTTTTCACTTCCTACCTCAATTCCAATTCCATGCCTTCCTTTCCAATGTACCAAACGCAGCAAAAGGTCTCACGATGGTCTCGTTTTAGTAAACAATAGGGACTCGCATTATAGCGACCGCCTCACACTAAATTCCATACCTGTCCCGATCTCCATCGTTGAATTGATTCTTGTCCTTTCCTATCACCACGTGGCGTTCTGGCTCGGTCTAGTCTATTTCGTTCTTTAATTAGTTCGTCTTTTTTCAAAAAATAAAATAATATTCATTACCCTGTTTCTTTTCTCCTGTCCTGAGCCTTCCCGGAGTTTCTCACTCCTTTTCTCCAACACGATTGATTGGTTTTTGTTGCAAGCTTCCCTTCTCTTTCTTTAGAATTCAGCAAGCTCTTTTTTGCAACAAGGTCGCTCACGGCGCACTTTAGCGCATTCGCTTCGGTGTTTTGTCTATACCATTCGTAACTCTAGTTTTCTGCCAACTGCTCTGAGAATTTCGGATTTCGGGTCTTATTTCTCCCCCTTAATCGGTCGTTCTTAGAGGATTCTCTGAGGGGAAGATAGTGGAACTTAGTTCCTTAAGCTACTTGATCGAGCTCTCTGTTTGTTAAATAGATTGCTGATCCTCTCTGTTTGTTAAATGATTGGTACGTATTTGGCTAGTTTTCTATTTTGCGCATTTTTGTATGAAAATCAAACTGAAAATTATTTCTCTGCAGATTTTGTTTCAACCTGCTTCATTAATCAAATTTAGTTCGATTTCACTTCATTTTTTAATTCTTGAGATGGTTAGGATACTCTGTTGTGGTGCAGAGTTTGATTTTCATCCTTTTTATATTTATTTTTTGTGTTGTGCTGGTCCCTATGTCCTGCTTGATCGTCTGGAAGAACGGGGGAGCTTATTTGAGATACGTTGTAAAGCATAGTTGTTACTGAAGTTACTGAGTTTGCCCCGTTGTGTCAAGCTGTTTGAGCATGATATATATCTGATTTGAACCAAGATTTTTGAAGAGAGAGAGACATGGTGATGGTTTATTTACTTATATTAGTTCAGATCCTTGGCTTAGGGTTTTGATTTATATAAGCTGACTGCCTGATCGGGTGATCACATTCCGTAGCTGATAACGTTATCAATTAGCACTGCGCTGGACAATCTGATCTTTGTCATAGTGTATTGGCTTTAGCTATCTGCTTGTTAAATAGCCTGTATCTGCCGCTGTTAGTCCTTTAAGCATATCCTTACTGCTAAGCATTGATTGATTTGATTGCCGAGTTGTATTATGCATGGTAAGCTCATTCGTTACGTTTGAATCCGTCTAGGCTCTGACAATATAAACAATGTAAAATTGTTTAGTACTTAACGTCAGATGGCTATCATCCAGGGGTTTAATCGTTGCATGTTTATGTTTCTGAACCATTTAATAATATGAAAATCGGTAACATGTTCCAGACATTTCTCTTGCTAGCCGCTTGCCTTTGTTTTGGTCATATGTGTTGAACGGACGATCCACTATTTAAGCTGATAAATAACACCTCCTTGTATCTGTTCCTGATAGAAATTAATGTAATGATTAAACATGAAATTATTGAATTATATTTTAATTTACTAGCCATTAGAACAATTTCATCTGAAAAATTTCAGGATTAAAATTTGAGGTAAATCCTTTATTTCATATTTACGAGTTTAATTTCTATATATGTCTTTAATTGAAAACGCAGGGTGGCTGATGTTTTGAAATCATTTCCTGTAATGAGTTGTTCGGGTTTACTTAATTCTTTCTTGATATCATGGAAGCAAGTTGGCCTCTTACTATCGAAATTTAGTCCAGTTCTTGTATGATTTAACATTTATTATCCGCAGGCTATTCTGAAACTTTTAGAATCTGCTGATATAGGAAGCAGGCAGGTCATATTTTGGCATGTGGGGTCGTCATTGTGAGATTTCATCCATGACTATGTACAAACATGCATCTTCAAGGGATAATACAAACATGATAGACATGGAAGAAAACTCAGGTACAGGTCTTAGTTATACAATACATAATGTGTGAGAGAAACATATATGGATTTATTCTGTATTATTGTGGAACTTAAAATCTACCTTAATACTTCCCATTGGAACTGTTCCCTGCTTGTGAATCTACATTTGTTTTTCCAGTAGAATCCTTTATAGTTTCTAGTAAATGACAAACGAATCAATCTTGATAGGGTTCTAGCTTCTGTTCACGTACAAGTTGCTCCCCTTCTGTTTTTGTTAATCTGCTATTTTTTGGAGCTTAAAATGAAAATTAATAGATGCAGTTCACAATAGCAGGGGACACTTGAGAAACATGGCATAATTTAATGATTCAATGTAAACTCTGATAGATCTTCAGTTATGGAAGCTGATTACTAATCTTACTGTTTTTTCATGCATAATAGCTCTTGTAGATAATAGCCCGGACAAGGAAAGTTCTAATCCTTCGTGGAAGCTTGCTTTGCCTCATGTACTTGTGGCAACTATTTCTTCATTCTTATTCGGATACCATCTTGGGTTGGTATTTTCTCCTTTACATTATCCTCTCTTGATTTCTTAGCATTGATTGAAAATTTAGTTGAAGATTCAAATTTGGTTATATTTTCTTTGCCTATTCAGAGTAGTTAATGAACCACTTGAGAGCATTTCTGCGGATCTTGGCTTTAGTGGGAACACATTGGCAGAAGGTGACACAAAATATTCTAACCCCCTCCTTATCATTTGATTGTTTCCAGTGCTTTTGATTATGATCTCAATTAAATTATTGGCCTGTTTGTTGGAGCGTTTGGAGAAGCCAAACACACGTTCAACAGTGTTTTTCCGCAAAACGAGATAATCTCCTTCACATATATATCTCGGTTTACGTAAAAGTACTTCCCAAACGGGCACTATAACTAGTTTTTTGTTTCAAATTAAGGTCTGGTGGTGAGTATATGCCTTGGTGGTGCTTTGTTTGGATGTCTACTCAGCGGCTGGATTGCTGATGGAGTTGGCCGTCGCAAAGCATTCCAGTTATGTTCCTTGCCAATGATAATTGGTGCTTCTATGAGGTTGTACTTCTTGAACCAAGTTATGTTGTGTAATTAACTCAATTTGTCACATGGGAAATTTGGATAATTTCTTCCCCCATGATTTTATCTTTCTTGTGGTTATTTTCCTCATTCTTTCCTAATATGCTAAAATGAATTCCATATTCATCTCTATTTATAGTTTAGGTGGATGATTTATATGTTGTTGCAAAATACATTCTGTGCAGAAAGTAAGCTTCTTGATTTTATTTATACTTGCATACTGTAGGCAACATAGTATATTATTTTTTCTTATTCAATTCATTGATGTAATTTGAGTCAGTTCTGATTATGTGCAAAAGGTTTGTAAGTATGCTACTCCTGAAATGCAGGATGTATTATGCTTGTGTCCTTTAATGTGATTATGTTCCATTTTCTTCATGCTTTTGGCTTCCTGTACCATGATGAGCTTCATGGTTTCAAACTTTGGTCTTTACCTATTATTATGATACATGTTAACTTTGTTTTAGAGAAGGAATTTATGCTTCAGGCCTATCCTGTTTATGTAATGGGATGACGTATTTTTTTGTTATACTACAATACAGTTCCCATGTTATTTAAGGTTCTTTCTTTTTTGGCCATTAGGTTGTTTCACCATTTCCTGGCACCCTATTTGGTATTTCTCTGTGACGTCAAGTGACCAATTTTTTCCTCTAACATTTTGTAGCATGGGTTCTTATGGTTAATACTTTGATGGGAAAAATCGTGTTTTCAGTGCAGCAACAAACAACTTGTTTGGCATGCTTGTTGGAAGATTATTTGTTGGCACTGGCTTGGGCCTCGGCCCCCCTGTCGCTTCTCTGTACATAGCAGAGGTATGCCAATGGCTGCATTCTTTTCTAATTGACAAGGATCAAAATTTTCTTGCTCATTGATGTACTAATGAATCACTTCATATGTTCTTAATAGGTTTCTCCTGCCTATGTACGGGGTACATATGGAGCCTTCATTCAAATTGCAACATGTCTTGGTTTAATGGGGGCTCTATTTATTGGGATTCCTGTCAAAGAAATATCAGGATGGTATGAAAAATGTTAAGTTTACTTTACCCATCCTTCGCAGCTGATATATTTAAGATACGACCCCATCATTTCTTGCTCAGGTGGCGTGTTTGCTTCTGGGTATCAATCATTCCAGCTGCTATACTTGCTCTTGCTATGTTTTTTTGTGCAGAGTCTCCGCATTGGTTATACAAGGTGAGGACCTAATGTTTTTTTTGGGAGATTTTATCTTGTTAGTTGTAACATATCATTGCCGTTTTTGTCCAGACCATTGGAATTTCTATATTCATTATGCTAATAGTTTGTTGGTGTTCCCTTTCATTGTCAGTGTTTCTCTTTTACTTTCCATTTTAGCTGATAACTTGTTTTTATTACAATAATTGAATAATTGGATACTCTAGCACACCAAGCCTAGATAATTAAGTTATCAAGTTTTCATGGTATTCTTACCTACACTGTTAATGTGGATTGATTTGTGGCCTGTTTCTTTTCAGCGGGGATAATCGTAATATAAATTGGATCAGAATCATGCTGCAAATAGTTCTACTTCTGCTATACTATTTTCCTATTTATTGGTTATTGATTCAGGCACCTTTTTCACCCTGCCCCCCCCTATATTATAGATGGTACCCCAGTTGGAATCAGTATGGGATGTGATGGAATACTTTTGGATTTTGATCAGCAACTTGCCTGTGTAAACTGATGCACTGTAAACTTCATATCTATTGAATTACCCGAGAGGGATATATATACATTAAGGAGGAGCCTTATTATTAATGGCTCATTATTATAATTAAATACACAAAATCATAATTCTAATTCCTGATTGTAACGGATATCTTTCCTAATATATATCTCAATTATATCTCAACACTCCCCCTCATGTTGGAGCATAAATATTAATCAAGCCCAACTTGTTACAAAGATAGTCAACCCGTATCCCAGTGAGGGCCTTAGTCAAAAGGTCGCCTAATTGATCACTAGATCGCACATGTCCTGTAGAAATGAAGTTCTCCTTGATCTTGTCTCTAACAAAGTGACAATCAATCTCGATGTGTTTCGTTCGTTCATGAAACACAGAATTGGAGGCTATGTGCAAGGCAGCTTTGTTATCACACCATAACTTTGCTGGTAGTGACGCACTAAAACCGACCTCCTTCATCAGTTGATAAATCCATACAATCTCTTGAGTTGATTGTGCCATAGCTCGGTACTCGGCTTCTGCGCTTGATCGTGACACCATATCTTGTTTCTTACTCTTCCAAGAAACCAAATTCCCACCCACAAAGACACAATATCCTGTAGTAGATCGTCTGGTAGCTTTCGATCCGCCGTAAT
>JANTPZ010097223.1:0-10613 GCA_025593235.1 Vachellia pachyceras
CATGAAAGGTTGTATCATATTAATGATCCCCATGTGATTTGGGTAGTCGCAATATCTTATTAGAGGCCACTTGTGACTTGTGGGCTAGTGCTCGGTTTAGTCCACTACCAACTTCATATGGGCCTATAAGGTCGCAGCAAGAACAACCCAATATGAGCTTTAAATTCTAGGGTTTATTCGAATTTTATATATGTATATATAAATTTGAAATGACAACAATATTATATGTTTGTTTCAAAGTTTAATTTATTTGATAAATAAATAACTAACATCAATAATTATATTTAATTTATAAAGATAAATTAAATTCATTGGCTCATTATTTGGATTAATTATATGTATATGATTTGATTAGATCAGATTAATCCAAATTAGAATTGCAAAATTTGAATTTCATTTTTTGAATTTTAAATTTCAAGATTAATAAAGATTAATCTTGAATATCCCTTTTGAGATTCGGATTTCAAGATTAATAAAGATTAATCTTGAATATCTTTGAATTTCAGATTTTAAGATTAATAAAGATTAATCTTGGATATCCTTTTGAAATTCAAATTTCAAGATTAATAAAGATTAATCTTGAATATATTTTGATATCTTTATTCAAATTTTAAAGATTAATAAAAGATTAATTGCAGATTATGATGCTCTCTATGAGTTCTATAAATATAGGGACTCATGAGCAAGAGAGAAAGGCAATTTGAATCTGATCGTGAGCTACAGAAACTCTAGAGAGAGAGTGAGAAGTGAGAAGAGCTAGCACGTTGTGATTGTTGGAAATTGTTCGTGCGGATACTGGTAAAAGGAGATGATCAGAAACGTCGGCTCCTTGTGATCGAAACCAAGAATATCGAAGGTCATGGAACTTGAAAAGATCCAAATACATGAAACTCTTCGAATTCCAAACGCAAAAGGTATTGCTCTATCTCTTCGGTCTAAACGCCTTTGATAGATCCATACAGGGATTAGAAAATTTTAAAACTCCGCTGCATGTACATACACGTTCTAATCCCAACAGCCAATATCATAGAGTAGATTGTACAATACTAGGATGTTCGATAGTGTGTGTATGTTCCAATCCCTTGACTTCCGCTTCTTTTATGAAGTTAAACCACCTTTTTTTTTTTTTACAACAGCTGATAATATCAGTAAAGCTTCCATGACCTCTTACGTGGTTTGTTGTCCCTAAGTTCATTGTCCATAAAAGGATTAGATTTAGCCACAGGTATTTTGAGAAATGTGAATAATTCTTGTATGACAATTCATGAAAATTTTCATTTCTATTGGTAGAAACCATGCTCGACCTTCACGAGGTCTAGCTTTTCTTCACATGTTCCTCTCTTTATTGGACTTACGTTTGGAGGATGAATCCTCTATCTCTTTAGTTAAGTATGTTAGGTTAATGGATCTCATATCCTTCAACATTTTCACTCACAAGCTTTATGTGGTGGACTACATTACTAAAGCTCACAAGTGTATACATTGTACATGTGGCTCAATGCGGAGCACTCTCACTCATCAAGAGTGTTCTTGTTACAACATGCATTTGTTGTTTATTGAAGGAACATTGATTTTCTGCATTACATCTCCAATCTTGTTTGACATCCTAATTGATACAGTAGGTCTTAGCACCTGGGTCAAATTAGAATGAGTTCATATAGCTTTATGGCAAGAGTGCCACCAAATCCATCTTTAAAAGTCATCCATATAGCCTAAGTTTTATGTCTCAGATTGGCATATGTAGTTACAGACACAATATTAAGCATAATGGTCTGAGATACATTGTTCCTTTTAGGTAGCACTTGTTTCATGTTACCTTCGGGATTCTTCAACCCCAAAATAGTAAAAGATAGTTGGTAGCACGTCCATGATATCTCATCCCTTCAAGATGTGACAAATTTACGGTATCCAATTCCATATTAATCTCTTGTTGAATTCTTCTACTGATTCAAAATGGACTTGATTGTCATGAGTCAGTCGCATAAGGTTATGCATTTTGATGGGTATACAATTCATACTTGTTAAAGTGAGACTAAGGTTAATTGGATGATTAATTCACTAGTTTTGTGCTAGAGAGAAACTAGGTTGGCTCCCATCCTACTCATGCTAGTTGGTTTACCGCCCTTTTAACTGTAATCAAACTCGAACGCGTCCTCTTTTAGGCTTCAAGATTACAAATTTTTGAAGCTCCCACTCAAACAAAGCAATTATCAAAATTAAGCAACCACACAACATTTGTTAAATAAATAACTGCATAAATGTTCATGGATAAAGATGATTTTCTTAATTCTATTATATAGAACGAATTCAACATAAAATTCCATAATAAATGAACATTCAACATTTAAAATTATATTCTACCGTCATTGTTTCAGGTTTGGGTTTGGTTCACTCTCAAACCCCATTGGCCATGTGAACCCATAAAGTATGTTGTCATGTACTTTAAGCTTATCTCACCACTTATTAACTCGTTGGCCTACAACCCAATGTCCATTTCTTTAGAGCTGGGTGTAGCATTCCTCTTCAACGGTTAAGATGATTAACACATCTCGTTTGATCATATTACATATCCTAGTGATTATGAAGAGCTTAATTCACAAGTCACTATGTCATTCTCAATCTAACCAATGTGGTTGGATGCTTGTGAAGTCTTATTATCACTAAATAAGTCTAGTTGATGCAACAGGGGTAAAGGCGTACGTGGTTATGTGTTCATATACATGTGAATAGATAAAATTTTAGTTAAATATTAGCACTACATTTTCTAATGAAAGATTGTCATAAACTACAGTTACTCAAGATCAGTCCGACTTTGATATCAATGTTGGAAAATTTAAATATAGAGGAAAACGTAGTGAACGGATCCCAGTTTGGATTTAGGTCAAACCTTTGTAGCCCACATAACAATTTAAAATAGCTTGAAAATAAAAAAATCTAGAGTCCAAACATGGTGGCACAGCAGGGCACCACACAAGAAAGAATATATAGGGAGAAGGGCGTAGTCGGAAACCTTATCAACTAGGGATGGGAAAAATTGATGGGGTGTCTTCCTATTTATAGGAATTGGCTAGGGACATTTTGGAAACTTAAAATGTCTACTCCCATTATCAGTTGGGAGAATTTTTCAACCTCTCATTTGACTCAATCAAATACAATATAAATTAAATCTCACTATTTAATTTATATATTTAAATACTTTTCAGATATTTATCAGACTCACAACTAAGTCGGTAATCCATCTTTCATCTAATTATTTTATTATTAATTAAACACTTAATTAATCATTAATATTAATAATAATTTGAATTTCTCGATTTCATCAGACATTTAATTGACTTATGATTGAGTCAGCGATCCACATTTTTCTCATCTAATCAATTAGTTAGTTAATTACTTAATTAATTAATCTTAGTTAATCTAATAATTACGAATTATTTAAATTTTCAAATTAACTAATCCGATTCATCAAGAGCAGATTCGGACCCAAAATTCTAACATTATCAATAAAAAGAACTAAACCATTAAATTTTTCATAAAATTCAAATATAACATCATCCTTATTAATTAATTACATTAAACACTAATACATCATGTCAATTTCTACTCTCTATCTCTCTCACAGCTCTTACTAATGAAATATGGGAATGGAAAATGAAAAGCATTTAGTACTCCTTAAAACTATCCAATTCGCTGTAAGAATTATCAAGAGCACCTATTCTTTTCAAAAAGATGTTTTATATGTGGGACCAAAAGTAGTGTATATATAGACTCCTATAGTCCTTAATGAGATGCTTAATTAACATTATTTAATTAAATTAAAAAAAGTTAGTTAAATTAGTTAATATGTTAGTGAAATTAGTTAATATGACATGCTTTTTTAAATTACCCTAATCATATTCTTTAATTCCATTTCTCTCACTCTCTTCAACTGGATTATTGTTAGAGAAATTTCAATAGGGCTAATTCAGGGAAAAATGATAAGTATGTGAAGTAATTAATTCTAATATTTAAATTCAATATCAACTCCTCATGTCCCACGTTGAGAACGGTAGGGCGGGTAGGGGAGAAGGGAGTGTGTGCTTGTGTATGAAGACAATAGTAGAGTAAAAGTGTGAGGATAAATGTACATACCCTATCCCACAGATGAGGATCAGGCTTCTTATATACTTTGACCATGTCAATTGTTGAGGGAGGAGTCATCCTCCATCTGCATTCTGGGTGAGGTACGCGATGCCTTTGATATTCACTCACAATCACCTGCGTCGAGGACAAGGACGTCGAAGAGTTCAACAATGTCGCATTTGAGAGGTAAAACACGAAGGGTTTCTGGCAAGGGTTACGAGCAACGGGGCGAGTGTTGAATGGGAAGCCGGTGAAATCTGCTCTCTTGTGCCAGTTTAAGAATGTTCGAGAAGGCGTCTCCATCTCCCTCGGAGGCAACAAACCTCGGAATATAAAAACTGCAAAGCCCCATGACACTGATATGGTCCAGCTCCTTGCCTTGTCGTAGCAGATTGATTGCTGCACCAGCGTTGCTGAGTCAAGTTTCATTGGTATAGTCATTAGTCTCTGAACAGCTTCGATTTGAGTCACGTTTGGGAAGATTGGTTCAACCAAGTCAAGGTGGTGCATTGTCACCAATGGACTCACAGGGTGTGCTGCAAGTAGCCCCAACAAGTTCCCATGCACATCGAACTGTTTTCATTCCACAAAATAATACGATTCAGTTTCAAAAGTCCATCATGTTACTTAGATATATCAGCTAAAATCCGGACTACTCAAATATGGTTAGCTCTCCTTGATAAACACTTTGCTGAAACAGTTCTCCAATTTTTCGAGGGAAAATGAGAATGAGAAGGAAAGAAAGAATAATGCTGCATTGTTCACATTTTATAAATAATGCCTCCTCCAATATTTATTTTGATTCTAAATATAATACTCCATCCAGTTCTAATAATTTTAGAATATTTATTTTTTCTAAGCACATGTATCTTACTATCGGTATCAATCCTATTTAAGACATCGTCAAATGCCAAAATGTATCTATTTACCTAATTTAATTATATTAAGAATATTGGTTAAATTAATTAATATAAAGTATTTTTTAAAACTCTTTAATCATCTTCATTAATTGTCTCCCCTCTCATACTTGTTAGCCAAGCATCAATAGAGGTAATTTAGAAAAACTTAATAAAAATTAGAAATAGATCCTACATTAAGAACTATACGTAGGAGTACCTTATATATTCCCCAAATTCCCCTTATTGATTACATATCTTCAAAGAATTCTTCGTCAAGGATAATTTCCAATGCAAATAATTACACAAAGATATTTGAAAAACGTACACAATACATAGTTTTTTTAATAATTAGCATAACTAATTAGTTTAATATCATTATCTAGCTTTTATATTTAGTATGAGAATGAGTGAGTACAGTTTTTAAAACTTTTATGTAATATATTGGTATTGATATATAATATTTATGATATCATGACAATTCATTAATTTCTTGGGAACAGTACACAGAATATATGAATACAATTTCAGAAAATGTAGCTTACCAACCATTTAGTTAGGGGAAAAAACAAAAGGCAATAATGGTGGAGTAATTAGTGTAAAATCTGATACTACCTAACATTCTAATCGTTGCAATTAGAAATGTGACATGAGGTCAAATTTTAGAAAGCCATATTTCATTTGAAAGGCATAAAAACTTCAAGACGCAAAAGGCAGAATTCCTTTCGAACCCACCCTCTAACCAAAGAGAGTCTTTCAATCAATAGCTTGTTGGTTCAGAAATAACAGAATTTTTCACTAATTTCTTAATTATTTGTCTGAGAAACTAAATAGAGACAATTAAATCGTTCAGTTGAAAATTTCAAAATGAAAATCACCGACATGTCAGTATTACCATACGATTTTCAGAATCTACCAACTATATCGCACCCTGCATCACTAAAGTACTGTAAATAGAACTCTCAGAAAGTGTGTGTGTGGAAGGAAGGACCTGGTGAAAACCCAGTTCTTTGGTGAGTGGAACGCCGAGCTCCGCCATACAAGCTTGAATCCGGTCGTCAGAGCCGTACAGAGCAGGATACCTCTGTATACAACGATCCTGAATTTTATCTAGAGCTTTCGCTAATGGGTAGCTGATAGCGAAGCCTCCACCGCCGAACGCCATACTGTACGAGAGGTATATGTTCTGCATGTGGCTCTCCGACGAGCTGCCGATGTAATAAAATTGATTATGATCGTACTTCCTTAAAACCCTGAGGAGGTTGTCGGTGACGAAGACGGTGTCGTCATCACCCATCACGAACCACCTCACATCCTTCATCCCCAACCTCAGCGTCTCCGACACGATCCTGGAAATCCGAATGCCTGCCCGGTGATTTAGCGGGTGCGTGTAGGAGAAATTGGAAGTGTCGCCGGAGATCTTCAACGGCGGCAAACCATCTTCGTTGTGGGTCTCAACGTGGTCGTCGAGCCACACTACTCCCCTCATTTTGGTGCTGTTATACCAGAGCTTGATGTATTTCTTTCTGTGTTCCCAGAGCTTGGAGGAGGCAGCGATGCCGAAAACAACATGCCTCAGCTCCGTCGGCTTTTGGGGTTGAAGAAATTCAGAGGCATTGAGATTGGGTCCGGCCGTGAGAGAAGAGAGGAGGCGCGTCGAGAACGGACCATCGTGACATTCACTAGAGGAGAGAAGCTTGAAGGAGTAAAGAAGACAGATGAGTGAGAGGATGAGAATGAAGCAGAAGAGGAATTTCGGTATGGGTTTGAAGTGTGAGGAGGAGGAGGAAGCTGCAAACGGGATAGCAGAGGGAATTCTGAGGCGATCCCAAATAAGTTTCTCCGAATCTTTCATTTTTCAGAAGATGAAGAAAAAGAAGAAATGAGTTTGGAAAATTGGAGGATGGAGAAGGAGAGAACCAAGCGAAGACAATATTTGCAGAGGTAAAGGGAAGAGCATGCATAGGTGGCAGCGTGCAGAAGAGCTTGCTCATGGAGTGACAGGTATTTATAGCAATGGTGTGCGTTTGTTTTGCTTTTATTGGTGATGTATTAAAATATTATATTATTTTACACAAGTTTGTCATTTTCTTTATTGAAAAAAAAATAACACCTTGGACCCTGCGTCGAAAACAATAATAGATGGTGACCGATCGAGAAAGTCTGGTATATTTAAAAAATTATTTACAAATCCAAGCCGTAATATTTATAAATAATATTTTCCCCCATAGACTTGGTTTTATACAAAAGCAACAATTTTACTTTGTTTACTAATTCAATGTGGTTTTTCCATTTTTACCTCAATAAATTGTATGTCTCTCAATTTTTTTCTTACTCATTCTGTCTATTCTTTTTCTCACTCATTATCCCTCTCACTTATCAATATTTATAGATAAGGGTATATTTAAAAAAATTATAAGGTTAATACAATATTTGTTCCCTCAAGGTTGATCTTATTTTGGTTTTGTTGCCTTAAATTTAAAATAAGTGTTTTTCATCCCTCAATGAATAAAATTGTCCAGTTTCTATTAGATTACAAGGATCAATTTTTTAAATAAAATGGAACTTAAGAAATCAAAACTAAAATGAGTGTAAACTTGATGGATCAAACATTGTATTAACACAAACTTATATCTCTTACACGTATAAAACTAATTTTAACCATCCATTTATTTTTTGTGATTTGGGGAGTTGGTGGTTATAAAAAATAGATGAGGGAGCATATATTGAGCTTTCTTTATCTTTATATATATAGGTGTCTTGAAAATGATATTTGGGATACTATACTCATTTCTATTATTTACAATTGAGTTTTTTATATTTATAATTTATATTCAATTTTAAGAAGTTGCGTGATGTTTCCAAGCAAGCAAGAGCGTTTTAATTTTCACTCTTTCCGTTACCACCTATAAGATATTTATGGGAGAGATCGGATGGTTTTACAAGACATTCCTCTACTAATTTGTTTGTCTAATTAATTAAGATTTTCTATTTTTATCAGATTAATTGAAATTTGATGTTCAAAATAATTACAAGAGAAAATTTATTTAATATAGGAATTTATTATAAAGTAATGTTAAGGGAGTTCAAAAGATTGATTGAGCAGTTTGTGGAGGGTATAGATTACGAACTAGCAATTAATTCTATTGTATTGGATTCCAATTAAAAAGGTTGTGCAATGTAAGATCTAAAATATATTGAAAGGCGAATACCTAAGTCCACGCTATACAATATTAATCTTTAAACTAGAGCTAAAAGAGCCTGGGAATTCGAAGAAATCTATTTAGCTACAGGTGCTTGTTAGTGTAGGATTTGACCAAGAGAGGGGTGAAATGGTCACTTTCAAAAATTAAAATCACAAAGCACAGAATTAAAACAAAGTAACCAGAGGGCAGAGCGAAGATGAAAGCAAGAGATTTATCCTAGTTTGGTCCTCCTGACCTACGTACAGTCCTCAAAGCGCCTCTGAGATTTCTCAATTTACTAACAGCAACAGGCTTCACAAGCCTTTACAGTGAGGAATCTCACTCCCCCTTACAACTCTCACTAAAACAGAGACTCACAACCTTTGTTTTCAGCACAATCTCAGTCTAACAGACTCAAGGTCCCAACCTTGAGTTTCTCACAAGTTTACAATAATGAATGCTATATAAACTCTCTCAAAAGAGTGAATATATAACCACTGAGGCACGAAGAAAGTAATTAATGATTTACAGAGAGGTAGTTGAACGGAATAAATGTTGGAAGCTTTCTGTAACACCTTAACTACCTCTTTAGCATCATTTTATAGCAATATGGAACCACTTTTGGGCCTTGAATAGCCAAAAATTCCAAAAGAAATCAAAACTGAAATTTTGACTTTTAGGGCTACTATTCACAGAATTTTGGCTCAACTTTTAAAATTCATAACTAATTCTAGAAAAATCGAAATTGAGTGGTTGCAATTTATTTTTGAAGCTTATAAGATCCTTTATAGAGGAAAAATACTCATTGGGTCAGAAACTTGCCCAATCAATACAGTTTATTGCGTGAAAAACTACTATTCATTTGGTAATTTTTCATTTTCCCAGGTTTTTTCCAGGATTTTCTTCAAATTTTGGAAAATCATATCTTCGCGTACAAAAATCCAAATCTAGTGTTCTTTAGCTAATTTTAAAGCTTACAATATGAAATATTTTTCTTGAAAAATGCAACTCATTTAGAGTTCATTTGCCCTGTTTCATGTTAACCCAAATTTATGGTTTAACCAACTTTCTAACCATTTTTTTTTTACTGAAACTTACCATTTCATATTCTAATACTTAGGCATGCCCACTTTTAACCTCATTTGCTCATGAATAACCATGCATATTGTTAGACCGGCTGTCACCCAAGAGGGGGGTGAATTGGGTGTCATAAAAATTTTCGTTAAATCAAGTAAACAAAAACCAAGTTATTGAAAGAAAGAGCATAGCAGAGAAGATGAACACGGTGACTTATCCTCGTTCGGTCCTCCTGACCTACATCCAATCCTCAGAGCTCCTCTGAGATTTTCCAATCCACTAACAATAATAACATCAGGCTTCTCAAGCCTTTACAAAGGGAATCACACTGCCCCTCACGATTTGCACTATAACAGAGACCAACATGCTCTGCTTTCTCAACTCAAACTCAACCCAACAAGCTCAAGATCCCAATCTTGAGTTTCTCAATGGAATACAATAAGTTTGGATGAACTGATATACTCTCTCAAAGAGTGGATAGATAAACATTGAAGCTCTCAGAGAAGTATAATATCAGAGTCCTAATGTGGTGGGATTTCCACGAATCCACACTCTCTGTTTTGAGCTTAATGACTCCATATACTTCGTCTCATCTTTTTCTCTGTTGGTTGCTTCCTCCTATTTATAGATGTTGGCAGAGTATATCCGTTGGAGAGGAGCGTTGTATTTTCTGTTAAGCTTTGGCTCTTGTGCTCTGTTTTCCAAACTTGGTCTGCTCTGACAGATTTGTTTGTTGAAAGAGAAAGAATACGTTGAAGTTCTAACAAGAAGCAAGTGTTTGTTGAAGAAGATTAATCCGTTAGAGAGTGTTTTGCTTCTGTTACACTTGTGCTTCAATGGATGAGGCTGTATAATTTCTGCGTTAAATGACTCTGACACGAAGAAAGACATTGTCTGTGAATTTATCCGTTGAGAGCCCATGCTGGAGAAGTATTCAGAGATGTATATTCCCTGTTAACAAGTCTAAGCATAAAGCATTTATGAGAGCAGCCACAATTCAAAATGTCGTTACACTAATAAGGAAAGTAGGTGAGTAGAGTAGATTGAGTGTGTCAGACATAAAGCTGTCAGAGAGAGAGAGCTGGTACTCGAGTGAAAGATTTTAGTACTCGAGTGTTGCTCAGAAAATTTCAAAGTAAAGTTCAATGCTTTGATGTAATACTCGAGTGTTATGAAAAGGATCAAATACTCGAGTGATAAATCTCAGTGCTTGAGTGTTAATAATACTTTCTAGAAATACTCGAGTGTTCTGTGCAAGTGATGAAAAATTATTTTGTCAAACCATAATACTCGAGTGATGAAATAATGATGCTCGAGTGTTAGTAATACTTGA
>JANTPZ010097224.1:0-13258 GCA_025593235.1 Vachellia pachyceras
GTTCAATCAACAAGGAAATAACGATGCTGGGTATCAGAACTTGTTTGATGCTTTGTTGGATTCTATTTATGCTGCTTTGGAGAAAGTTGGAGCTTCGAATATGGAAATTGTTGTGTCTGAAAGTGGTTGGCCCTCTGCTGGTGGAGATGCAGCTACCGTTGATAATGCATCAACTTACTACAAGAATTTGATCAATCATGTCAAAGGTGGGACCCCCAAGAGGCCTAATGGACCTATTGAGACATATCTGTTTGCCATGTTTGATGAGAACTTGAAACAGGGTGCAGAAACCGAGAGGCATTTTGGTCTCTTTAATCCTGATAAGTCACCCAAATACCAACTAAGTTTCAATTAAGCCTTTGTTTTTATGTAATATCCACATATATTTATATGTAATTTAAATAAGGGTGCCATGAGCCTAAAATATATTGGGTGCACCCGAATCCAGCAGTCTTTTTAAGTGTTTCTAATAATCATGCAAAAAGCTTAATGTGTGCTATATAATGCAACACAGATTGAAATAAATCATATTCTCAAGAGTTTTGCTGATATTACAATCTTTCAATAAAATAGAATTTCTGAGTTCATGGGTGGGTTTAAAAGATGTGAAAATGTCAAAATCAATATTGTTGATGAGTTAAATGTAGTTTGGGAAAGAGAATAAAATTGTTTGGTGTCAGTGGTCTAGAATTAATTGGTAAATTGTGGGGATACTAACTTTAGATTCTTTCATATTGTTATTACTCAGCATATATAGACTCATCAGAAATAAAGTCATGAAAATAAAAAAAAAATTATGGGGCAACCTGGACGGATGAACAATAGGGGAAATTGTAGGGATTTTTTTTTCCAACTTAGTTAAGAGTTTTCTTTGGTACTAGTCACTTGTTCCTGCTTATCACAATCATATTCGAAATACTACTATTCTCAAAGTCTTATTGCATACACACAAGCTTCAAGAGAGAGTTCGTCATAAACTTGTAAACTTCAGTTATCTTATGAAGCTTCCTAATATAGGCTCATAACAAGTCTTTGTTGTTGGTAAGGATGAAACTGGGCTATTGAATCAAACGAACTTGGCTCCACAAAAATACGAATAGTTCATTTTGTTAGTATAAAATTAAATAAAACTAATTAAAGAAAATAAATATTTACTTACTTAAAACAAACTAGTTAAGATTTGATCTAATGAAAGAGATTAATCTGATCAAAATCCTTTTATTTTTCTCTCAAGATCCTTTCTCCACTCTTAGATAAAAAAAACGAATGATTTCGATATAATATTTTGTAAAACCATTATGAAAAATATATTATACTACATGTAATTTTAGCAGTTTAAATTTATTAATTTATATTTTATTAATATCATAATAACATGCTATAATAAGCTAAATCTAAATCTGAATCATTCATTTTTTTTATTCACCACTAAGAAATGATTTTGAGAGGAAAAGAGGGAGAAGATTTCTGCAGATAGAAAGGGATAAGAAAGTCAAGTTACCGTTGACTTGGTGGTTTCGTTGAGAGCACAGCCACAGAAAGACAAGTCTATTGCGTGGTTGACGCGTTAGAGTCGTCTTTGCCGCCATAGTTGAAGTCGTTATATTATACCTACCAAACTCATCTGGTCTATAAATATCTTTCTTGTAATTAAGAAACATAAAAGTCATTGTACAAATGGCTCCATGTCTGCTTCTTCTTCTGATCCTATCGTCCGCTGCATTCACAGGTCTCTCTCTCTCTCTCTCTCGGTGATCTGATATTGATAATTAGCTACTTTCCGCCATGTTTGTCTCTTTTATTTTCTCCATATCACTTTCAGCTTCATGGTATCGTATTGTATCTTTTCTGATTTTCATACTTGCACGCACGCGCACACACATCTTTGCGACCTAATTTTTATTTGGGTGCCAGATATTTCTCTTAAATGATGGGATATGAGAACTTCTCTCAATGAATTTCTTTTCGTCTATGAAGTCCTGTTAGATTATTTGTGATTTTGTGCATGCTCCACTTGTGGATTAATGTCTTTTTTAATGAAAGTTATTTTTTTAGGGCTATATTTGAATATTTTGAACATTTTAATTAAATTGAATTGATCCAGGTTAACCACAGATGGATCACTGGCCCTTGACCACTATGCTCTTAACTGATTCAAATGACCAGTTGAGTTTTAAGCATACTTTGCTAAAATCACATGGTATTCATGCAGATTCACAATCAATAGGAGTGTGTTATGGTTCAGATGGGAACAACCTACCAAGCAAACAAGATGCGGTGAACTTGTACAAATCCAATGGAATTGGTAAAATGCGTATATACAATCCAGATGAAGCCACCCTTGAAGCCTTAAGAGGCTCAAACATTGAAGTCATTCTTGGAGTTCCCAATGATCAACTTCAATCAGTAACAAACGCTAGTGCAGCTACAGATTGGGTCAACAAGCACATCAAACCCTACTCGAATGACGTCAAATTCAAGTACATCGCCGTCGGATATGAGGTCCACCCCGGCGATGCTGGAGCGTCCTACGTCCTCCCGGCCATTCAAAACATCCAGAGCGCGATCTCCGCCGCCAACTTGCAAGGACAAATCAAGGTTTCCACAGCCATAGATAGCTCACTGATTCAAAACTCTTACCCACCCAACAATGGAGCTTTCACTGATTCTGGCTACATGAAGCCAATCATTGATTTCTTATCCAACAATTGAGCTCCACTTCTTGCTGATATATATCCCTATTTCTCATATACTGGGAGCCCAGAAAGCATTGCCATTGCTTATGCTTTGTTCACTCAACAGGGAAATAACGGTGCTGGGTATCAGAACTTGTTTGATGCTTTGTTAGATTCTATTTATGCTGCTTTGGAGAAAGTTGGAGCTTCGACTATGGAAATTGTTGTGTCTGAAAGTGATTGGCCATCAGCTGGTGGAGATGCAGCTACCGTTGATAATGCATCAACTTACTACAAGAATTTGATCAACCATGTCAAAGGTGGGACCCCCAAGAGGCCTGATGGACCTATTGAGACATATCTGTTTGCCTTGTTTGATGAGAACTTGAAACAGGGTGCAGAAACTGAGAGGCATTTTGGTTTGTTTTACCCTATTAGTAACTCACCCAAATATGGAATCAGTTTCAATTCATCTCAGTCCGAGGAACAAAAAATGATGTGTATTTTCTCTTCTTAACTGCAATAAGTTTTTCCATGTGCGATTTTTTTCCTTTAAACACAGTTATCCTGTTATCCTCCTACTGAATGCATGAGGTCTTAAATGTTCTAAAGTTCTAATGATGTATGTGTGTTTGGGAATCCGTTGGGAGAAAGGAGTTTACAAGTTCTAAGAAGAATTCACGGATTTCGATATAATTTTTATGGATTTCGAGATGGTTTTTACGGATTTTAAGATGGTTTTATTTTGGTTTGCGTGTACATTGGGATTAAGGAATTCCCAAACAATCTTATAGCTGAGCAGAGTTTCTCCCATGGGTCTAGGATGGTCTATGTGGGAGACAGAGATTTAGTGGCTCTGCATTGTCTGAAAGAAAACTGTTTAATTTGTTAATCATCTCTAATAGATTGGCAATTTTTCTCTGAAGGTAATGATTGCGTATACGTCTCTAAGTGTATATCATTTCCATATTATATATTTCTTACTTTTAGTATAAGCACTAAAATTTAGCTTTTCTTGAAGAAATGAAGATCCAATAGTATTTAGCTGAGCATATATTGTGATATTTCTAATTGACCACTTGTAGCAGGTCGGTTCCTTTTACAATACCATATTAACTAGTTTTTGGAGACTAATGAAGTTAGTTAAACCTAGTTAGATATTTAAAAATTTAAGAACTTTTTAATATTACCATATTAACTGCTTTTTGGAAATTAATGAAGCTTGTTAAACTTAGATATTAAAAAATTTAAGAACTTTTTAATATTACCCTTTGATTGTACCACCTATGGAGAGGGTGAGGAAGCAAAGATCGTTAACAAAAAACAAAAGAATTTTCGAAGATTTATTATAGATGTTTTTAATAGCATAACAGGAGGCATTCAATGTTAAACTTGATAAAAAGAAATAAAAAATAATATTAAACCTGATAAAAAGAGAACCTTGACAAAAAAAAGAAAACGATCCAAAACGTCAATTGATTACCCAACAATTAACAAACCTTTCATATTCAACATTCTTTAATTTCCTAATGCACAAAAAGACGCACTATTTTCAGCAGATCCAAAATTAATAGAAATGTGTAGTTTTATACTTTTGCAATCATCAACTGGAGACTATGATGTTTTGGTTTTTACTCCGACACAGTAAGCACAATTCCTAGCCATCATCAAAATCCACATATTCATATAACGAAGTGTCATACAAGATATTGCATAATTAACATTCTAAATCCATCAATTTACTTTCCAAAATTGTTATAGTTGCAAAAAAATCAGAGGACTAAAATTAAAACCTTAAAGCATTTCCTACTACACACTAAAAGCGAAGACGACGAGGTGGGAATCCAACTCGATATGCTTAGTTCATTGATGAACTGTTGGATTTGTAGCAATATGACTAGCGGATTTGTTGTCACAATAAGTTAGAGGGATGATGAATATGAAGGCCAACGAGTGAATGAAGAAGCCATTGTAGCTCACATGTGACAGAACCAAGAGCGCGATACTCTGCTTTAGATGATGAACGCACACTGTTGTTTGTTTCTTGGACCGCCAAGAGATCAAGTCCTTGTTAAGGAGCACACAAAATTCTGTAACAGACCTTCTTGTACCAGGGCAACCGGCCCGATCGGAATCACTCTATGCTTTGAGTTGAAAATTATACGTAGATGGAAAGTAGAGACCCTTGCCAGGACAATGTTTGATGTCATGGAGAACTCTAAGAGTGGCTTGATAATGAGTAGTAGCCGGAGCCTGTGTGAACCGACAAAGCTGTTGAATATCATAACTAATATCTGGTCAAGTAGTGGTTAGATAAAGAAGTTGTCTAACAAGTCACCTGTATCTTGGAATATCAGCAAATGGTGTACCATGATCTTTGGAGAGACGAGTGGATATGTCTATTGGAGTAGACACAACCTTGCAAGCAAGATATCTTGCATCAGAGAGAATATCCAATGCAAATTTTCGCAGGTTTAAGTTGATACTAGAGGATGACCAATCAGCTTCAAGACCAAGGAAGAATTTAAGTTTACCAAGATCTTTGGTCTTAATGAATCATCCAAAAAAGAAGTCACTCCCTATTAATATAATATCGTCAGCTTAAACTAATAAGGCAATGAAAGAAGGTTTATGATTTTGAACAAATAAGGAATAGTCAGACTTGGATTGTACATAACCACAAGAAGTAAGAGCAATAGAAAATTTGGCAAACCATTGCCTAGAAGCCTGCTTTAAACAATAGAGTAAATTTTGAAGTTTGTAAACTAACTAGGATTAGAAGTAGAAAAACCAGTGGGAAGTTATATAGACTTCCTCAGTCAAATCGCCATATAAAAAGGCATTATTAACATCGAGCTGCTCCAAATGCTAGTTAGAAACAGAAGCAAGTGCAAGTAAAAGGTGGGCAATAGTCTTTTTTGCAATTGGAGAGAAAGTATCAAAGAAACCAACTCCCTCTTTTTGACTATAACCCTTTGCAACCAATTGAGCTTTGTAGCATTCTAAGCTACCATCTGCATGACACTTAGTCCTGAAAATCCATTTACAACCAATTGTGAATTTGCCCTTTGGTAATTCAGTCAAGATGCATATATTATTTTGCTCTAGAGCTCAAATTTCAGCTTGCATAGCTTGTTGCCACCGAGGTTGTTTGATAGCTTCTTGAAAAATTTTGGTTAAAGGGGTACAGAATTGGAGAGAGCAAAGTGCATATAAAACTGAGATAAATGATCATAAGAGAGAACAGAAGAGAGAGGATACTTACAGGTCTTAAGCATGGAAATAGGTTGGGCTGAAGTAAGGAACAATGATAATCACGAAGATATGTAAGTTGTTGTACTATTTGCTAGATCTACGAATTATAGGAGGAGAAAAGGTCAAGGGTGTTTCTTCTATTGTGGTGGACAAGGAAGAAGGAGTTGATGACGATGATTTGATGGAATGGAAAGGAGGATCAGGACAGACTAATGGAGAAAAGGATTGGGGTAGAGGGATAGAGGTATCGAAACATTTAGAATGAGGGACGAATGGGAAAATGGATTCATAAAAGAAAACATATTTATAGGTGAAAATTTGATTGTTGTGCAAATCAAGTAATGCATATCCTTTTGTACCAGTTTTGAAACCCAGAAAAACACACTTACAACCCTTGTATCAGAAAGTGTACATGCATAGCAGTAGGAAACAAATACCCTTAGGTTGATATAATCGGGTTGTTTATTATTCATAACAGAAAAAGGGATTTCTTTTGTAAAATGGGAGATGGCAATCGGTTGATTAAGTAAACAACATGAGTGATATCACAGGACCAATATGACAAAGGTAAGTGAGATTGAAAAATCAAAGCCCGGGCTGTATTCAAAATATGTTAATGTTTTCTTTCGATGATGTTGTTTTGTTTAGGAGTTTCAACAAATGAAGTTTGGTGTAAAATGCCATTTGATGAATAAAACAAATCCATTTAAAATTCAGAGCCATTATATGTAACAAATGAATTGTATTGGTTTTCAAAACTAATAAGACTTTGAAGAGAAGAGCGAGCCTCATTTTTTTTGAGCATACAGATCCCAATGTGTCAACTGAAATCATCTACCACAATGAGAAAATATTTGTGACCATGAATTGAAGAAACAACGTATGAACCCCAGATATCAGCATCAGCATGTAACATTTGAATACAGTAAGCTCATTTGGTTACATTGGTAGGAAAAGACAATTTTCATTGCTTTGCAAAATGACCTGCATCACAATTAGAAGCGTGCACTTTGTAAGAAATGAAAGGAAATTGATGGTGTAAAGTATTAAGAACATTAGAAGACAAATGACCAATATGATAATGCCATAATGAAAACTCAGGAGGAGAAGCAGAAATCGGTGTAGAATTAGAGTTTACACAGACAATCGATGATCCGCGACTTGAGAATTTGTATAATCCTTGAGACACTTCAGTAATACCAATCATTTTCTGTGTTTTCATATCCTTTATAATGCAACGCTAAAGAAGAAAAATGAGACAACATGATAACTAAGAGGTCATTTGGGTGATGTATATGAGATTAAATTGAAATTCAAGAACATAGAGAACATCAAAAAGAGAAATGGTAGGAGAGATGTCAATTGTACAAGAGATGGTATTGATGATAGTAAATGATTAAAAAGGGTAACCTTGGTAGGAGAAATAGAGGAATAATGTTTAAACAAGACTAAAGAACAATAGACACGTGTGGTTTATTGCACCACTTTCAACAATCCATGAAACAGAAGATAGAAAGGAAAGAATAGTACATGTACTTGGATCAGTGTTACTAGTATTAAGGTCATTGATGGATGGAGAAAGCGGCCGATTGATCCAAGTGAGAATCATGGTGTTGCAACGTTGCCAAGTTGGAAACAAAGAACAAGATTTTATAGGAATAGAAATAGAGTCGTCAACCAACTGAACTTTATTTTTGCTCATGAGAGCCATAGTCATTGTTCTTGCCCATTGATGGCAATTTGATACTATAAGAGGCGGTGAAATGAGAATCAAAGATGGATTCTCATTAGGATGTAGATAGGAACTAAAGTTCAAAAAACTAGATCTAACAATGAACCGATCGAGACAATGGTTTAATGGTTAGTAGGTTAGATTGGAATCAAATCAGGATCAAACTGGTTATAGAAAAAATATAATTTAATTAAAGTATACATAATTTAATTATATAAATAATATTTAAATAAATATGGCACTTATTAAAGTCTCTTATGAATAATATTGTAATTAGAGAAACAAATAATAATTATTTTTATATAAAAAAATAGTGCAAAGCTCATACTGTGTCATGACTTTTCTTAAATGATTTTACTATTTACTTGTAAACAGTAAAAATATACATTTCTGCTTTCATATTATATTTTTATATGAATAATAATTAATTGTTTCCTTACTGAACATTAAAAAAACAATAACGCAAAACCACATGATAGCCTCCCGGGAAAGTTGTCACTTTGCACTCCATGGCTCCTCTACCATTGTCACTACTATTTACCTCTGTCACTTTTTTTTTATGTGAACATACTACAGAGTCACTTCTATTCTTCTTCATTCCATCCTCGTTCTCTTCCTTTCTTCCCTCTCTTCCTCCATGACTTCATCGGTTCCTCCACGTCGCTTACAGCCTTTTCCTCAATGACTAATTCCGCAATGGCTTTGACACAATCATCCTTGTCAAAAATTTTATCACGATATTATGAAAATTAGAATTAAAATAAAGAATCGCAAAAGTTTAATCACGAGAAAAAAAGATACTTTCCAAGGTATAAAAGAAGATTGGATTGAATAGTTCAGACTGAAAACGTACGAACCGATCATCAGTTCAAATGACTTGCTGAACCAAATATTGGGTTGATCTGGTCAGGTCGGTGTTAACCTTCCAACCCCATTAAAGCGGTGAGTTAAATGGGTAAACTGGTTTGTTTAAAAATCTCTTTAAAAGCCAGAAACACTGAAAAATAGAACAAAAAGTGAGAAGATATGGTTAATTAATTTTAACAATAAATATGATAATAAAAAACTAATATTTAATTCTCTATTTTCTATTTAAAAAATTTACTTATGAAGAAATAAGATAAAATTAATTCATTTTATCTCAATTATTTTATCATTTATATTTAATTAAACTCTAAAAATTTAAAATACAGGTGAAATAAAATAATATTCTAAGTTTTACTTAATAATTTTTATAAAATAAAATATAATACACCAAATTCTATTATTTTAATAAAGTCAGTCTGAAATTAAGTTGACATCGCTCTAATCTTACAACCCTTAAATCATAGTCTCACTCAAATCAATGCTTGATCCCATTTTTTCAACTTGATACTTTCAAAAATTTATGAACACTTGTCTTTTTAAAAATGGGTTTAGAAGGAGAGTATCCCGTTTGATATTGGTATCGTTTGACAAAACGTTTCAACATTTCAGAAGCACATTTAACAGTGTTTTTCCGTAAAATGAGATAATTTCCTTCATACATTTACCTCGTAAATGGTAAAAGTACTTCCCCACTGTTTTTCCAAACGTTGAAAACACACACGAACAGTTTATAATTATTGTTTCCTGCTCATGCTGTCTGGTAACCTGTCCCTGTCATATTCATATTAGTGGGAGAAAACTAAACTGGTCATTCCCTGTGAAACTTATCGCCATATATATTAAATTGAGTGGTACCTCCAAGTTTGAAGTTTCTTATATGTAGCCCTTAGCTAGCAAAGAATTTTAGCACCGTCAATCACTCAAAAGAAAATTTATAATTGCCATGGAAAATGTAAATAATTCTCCCGACTTTAATATATAAATCTATTAAACCAATTCGTTTTTACCCGTTTAAGAAAGTGATGAAAAAGTGCTTTTACGTAAATTGAGATAAGTATGTGAGAGGAGTTTTATCTCAACTTGTGTGTACGTGAAAAAAAAAAGAGAAAAAACGTTAATCCAAACGGGCAAATAAAGAAAATTAGTTAACTAAATTAGTTTATTATAATGTATACGACATATTTTTACCAAATTATTTGGAATCGTTTTTGGCTTCAACATTATTATAAAAAGAATAAGAGATTAGGGAACTTTCCAGTACTTGACAAATTAAAATAGATCTGAGCTAATAGTCACGTTCACTAAATACAGAAAGGGACTCTTGTTCAATGAATCGACTTTTTAGATCTAATGATTTCCTTTTATATATATATATATAACTTAATTGTTTAGGCGTTTTGATAATATCGAAGATAAGATATTTCTGGGAAACTAATGATGAGTTTCTTGTAGTACGGAAAGTAAAATACCACTATTAAGTTTATCATCAAGCATATATCAAAATGCCAATATGAAGAAATCGTTAAAAAGACATAAGGAATTTTTATTTTAGTTACTTAACTTTTTTAGTATTAAATTTAACAAATTACCATTGTGTTATTGATAATTTAAAAATATCATTTTAAAAAATATATTCCCCAAAAAAATAGTCAAAATCAAGGAAACCAATAGTTTGCCAACTTGAATTGGTCAAATGCTTACATCTTTGTTCGTTTAAAATTCAAACCATGAGTTCTAAGTTATGATTTATGCATAATAATATATAATAAGATATTTAGTTGGCAAAAAAATATCTAATAAGAATTTGAGAGGAAACTGGTATGTAAATCAACAAGAATATGCACATGCAATTATAAATTTACAAAAAGTATATAAATGATAAATATCTAATATATCATAATTATGTTATATTAATCTCATTTCGAAGTATAAAATATTAATTAATTATTTTTAACTATATTTTGATTTATTAATTGTAGTCTTATAGATTTTTTTTCATTCAGAATTTATTTTTATTATTTCAATATTTATTATTTAAATTATTTAGTATACAATTAAAAATATATTAATTTAATCACTGTCAATTCAATCATGCATCACTCAGCCTTTAGTTTAACTACTAAACAATGAATCATTATACCAAACTCTTAATACCTCACACCTAATCAAAACTTCTAAAGTTTTACTTGAATCAGCAATATATTGAAACTACTTTTTTAATGTGATTTATGGTCTACAAAATAAGCATATAATATGAATTTTATATTAACTTACATGAATGTACTTTTGTATTATAATAACAAACAGACAGGTGATAGAGTTCCTAAAAGCAAGTGGTACATCCAACAATTTATTTTAATGTTCCAAGTAGCAACACCACCTACCATGTTTGGATGAGGTATTAGGTTCAGACCCCACGTTAGACATGCTTGCATGTGGAGAGTGGCAGGGTGGGTCTGAGTTTCTCTCCTCCACAAGAGAAGGCTAAGTTAGGGTAAAATCTTCAAAGCAATTTATTTTAGTTTATCATTAACGCAACTTGGAAGGAAGAAAACAAAGCAAGTAGTCGTTGCTGACTTTGATTCTTCCTTCAAGCAGCCAAGCTAGTTGCAGAAGAACAATAAATTCCTAAACCCAGTTGCAAGACAATCCAATATGAAATGGCATATATTTTCCCCTTTGAGTGATTGAAGGATAGTTTATAATAGTGTTTGCCATTCATTGCAGTGTTACCTGCCAAACTCTTTCGTCTATAAATGCTGGTTTCTGTGAGTAGCTTGAAGTGCACAAAGTATTTTGCTATCGACCATAAATATCTTTCTATAGCGAGTTAAGCTACATCATGTCTTCCATGACCTTTCTTCTTCTTCTAATACTATCGTCCATTGCACTACAATTTACAGGTCCTCTCCCTCTCTCTTCTCCCTCTAACACTATTATAATGCTATGTCTCTCGTTCAATTCATTATATTGATGCATATATTCTAATTACCAATTCTGTTTATGTAGTCTTCTTTGTGGACCTATTATCCTGGTGTACGAAAATAATTACTTCAATCGTTACACCATAGTCATCATTGTGCTCTTACTCATGGGGAGCCAATTTCATATACTATCGAGTCCTTTGAGCAACCGCAGCCTTGTAAGACCTTATAAGGCTTTGGACTCTTCAAATCCTATAATTAACTTTTGGGATGTGATTCTCCCGATATACTGTGCTTATAACAATGATTTTCCACATTAGAAGATGGCCAATTGGAGTGGGCTGGGTAACTAACCTATGAATGAAGGGTTCTAACTGAGTGAAGTTTTTTAAACTTTTGTTCAGTGCATTGAAACGATTAATTTATAAACTCCTCTAACAGATTCAGTCTATCTTATATATTGGAGAGTTTGGGCTGCCAGTTGCCTTTCAATTCTGGAACTTTTTTCATTCTCAATTTTAGAGTGTTTACTTTTAAAATTAAAGAAAATTTAAAAATAACAATTTTTTACCTATAAGATTTCAAAATTTCACTTATTTATGTAGAATCTAATGATATAACTAAACATGAAAAAAAATTAGGAAAGAGGCCCAAAATTGAGGGGCAGCGGGATAGGAACCTGGGAGGGGCAGCGGCACCCCTTCTCTGTATTGGGAGTTTAACAATTTGTAAATAATATACATATGGCATATTTGGCTAAAAGTAGATGGGATATTGACCTTTTCATTGATACTTATTTTCACTTATAGTAAACTCCTCAAGCAGATTCAATCTATTCCATATATTGGGAGTATCACAATTTGAAGATAAAATCTGTGTTCATAAGTATTTTTTTTACTCTCATGACCCTGTACACTTTGAGAATTTACCAGCTTATAAATTTATTCCATATCACACACACACACAAAAACATGCAGCTGTGACTTCCAAAGGAGTGTGTTATATTATCAGGATAGTAACTTTTATAGAGAGATTTCTTTCTCTATCCCATATATTGGCTGTCTGACAATTTGAATAGAAAATCTATATTCATAAATATATTTTCTACAATTTGAGACTTTACCAGCTTATAATTTGTTCTATATTATGCAGCTGTGACTTCCATAGGAGTTTGTTATGGCGTAGTTGGAAATAATCTACCAAGCAGGAAAGAAGTGATAGATTTATACAAATCCAATGGAATTCAAAGGATGCGAATATACTTCCCAGATGAAGAAGCCCTTCGAGCACTAAGAGGTTCAAACATTGAAGTGTTGCTTGATGTGGCCAAAGAAAACCTATCCTCACTATCGTCAGATCCTTCATATGCCAATGGCTGGGTCAGAAGATTTGTGTCATCCTACCGAGACGTCAACATCAAGTACATTTCTGTTGGAAATGAAATTAATTATAATGATCCAGAAGCAAGATATATCCTACGTGGAATGCAAAACATTCAGAATGCAATTTCTGCAGCAAACATGCAAGGCAAAGTTAAGGTCTCTACCGCAATAAAAATGGATCTGCTTGAAAGCACTTCCCCTCCCAGTAATGGCAAGTTTAGGGATGCTGCAACCTCATACATCAATCCCATTATTGAATTCCTCGTCAACAATGGATCACCACTTCTTGCTAATGTGTATCCCTATTTTGCCTATAGTCTTGACTCAGGCATTCCTCTTGACTTTGCCTTGTTCAGACAACAAGGAACAAATGGCTATCAAAACCTGTTTGATGCAATGTTGGACTCTATATACTATGCTCTT
>JANTPZ010097226.1:0-16902 GCA_025593235.1 Vachellia pachyceras
AAATAATAAAAATAAAAAGTAAAATAATTATAAAAAATAAAAAATTTGAAATAAAAATATAAAAATGATAGAATTAACATTAAATAGTACCGATGATTGTATAGTCATATCATATTAATTGACTCATATGATTCCTTTTCTACTAATAAATTTTCAATAATGACTTTTTTTATGTTTTAAAACAAAAATATAAATATTAATGTATTGTTATAATTTTAAATATAATATTATAGAAAGTTGATATGAAAAATAAAATATTATATACTATTTTTGAATGTATTAAGTATTATTTACTATACTTTAAAAAAATATTGAGATGAAAAGGGTAAGAAAAATATATAATATATTATTTTTAAAATATTTTTTTAAAAAGGTGTGACGAGCTAGAGTCAACCTGCCGCCTGTAATAAAGGCGAGATGAGGATTGGGGTTAGAGTCAGCGGAGGCTGGATTCGTTATCGATTCAAGTGGTATGGGTGAGTTTGGATTTGTTGCGGGTGACAATGGCAGAGGAAGAGTAGGGTTTGAATAAGGTGGAATTGGAGTCGGAGGGGCGGAAACGGAGCCAAAGTTGGGAGTGGGAGAGGCAAAATTAGGGGGCGGGGAAGGTGATGACGGTTGAGTGAGAGATGACGAAGAGGGAAGGGGAAATGTCGTTGGGAAGGGTAATAAATTTTTCAAAACTAAAATCTGAAAATCTTTTTTTGTGGTTTTCAAATCTGGATAAAATTTGTTTTGAAATTGTGTTAAAAACCAACTCAAACCCATTTTTGCCGAACACGTTTTGTTTTCGAAATTGCATTTTAAAACCAAAAACCAAAACCACCCCGAACGGGGCCTTAGGTTTCAAACCGAGATTTTGTAACCAAAATAGCTTTTCTGAAAAAATTTTGTGCTTGGACAAAACCTAGGTTTTGGGGTAAAACCTTCATGAAGAGGATGCAAACAAATCCTTAATGTGATTCTATATTATTTTTTTCAGTTATGGTTCTTTTCTAATCTGCAAAGCCATGTGACGTGACCTACGTTGCCAAATGACCCTAAGCAATTATTGAGAAGACTTAATAAACATAGCACACTTGCGAGATAAGCATTATGCTTAAGTGACATAAGACAAAAATAAAAAATATGTTCAATATTATTTTTTCGTAAAATAAAAAAATTTATCTATATATTATTATATCGACTAATGTAAAAATATTTTTTTATCACGTTATTTAATGGACTCAGTACAACAACGCACGTACCCGCATATGATCGTAAATCTTTGACTAAACAAAAGAGTTGCCATGTCCATGTGAATGGGATGAGTAGTACTTGGATATTAGATTCATGAAAAATAAAGTCAAATCTGTAGTGAAGGGCTCAAACATATAAAAGATGTTTTTTTTTTTGCCAACAAACATATAGTGCTTATTTGGGAACTCCGTTGGGAAAATGAATTTTACAGATTTCGAGGCATTTTGAGAATTTCGAGATGGTTTTACAGATTTCAAGATGGTTTTTACAGATTTCGAGATGGTTTTGTCTCGACTTACGTGCACCGTTGGGAAGAATGGCTTCCCAAACAAGCGCATAAAAGACGTTGATGTTACCGTTGATACATAATTAAATGTTAGTTTTAATTTGTATAACATCAAATCATTATTTTTTATCTTTATATTTTCATGAGGTTTTAGTTTAAATTTTTTAACAAATTTTTATTTTGATCCTTAAGTCAAAGCTAATGTTTTAGAAAATCCCGAAAGCAATAAAAAAGGCTTTTTTTTGTAAGTAGCTAAAAAAATGAATTTATTCTCACTTATAATGTGTCACCAATAATAAGTCAAGTGTCTCAATTAACAAATCATTGTGTCACAAATAATAGGTTATGGAAGAACAAGTTGTAATGTCACAAATAATAAGTTTGAGTGCCTCAATTAATAAGTCAATATACTATTAATAACACGTCAAAATGTCACAATCGACAAGTCAGAACTTATCGATTTGCAATGCAAATTAAAGTATTTCAATTGATAAATAAAGCACAAGTTTAGATTAAAAAGGGCTATAGATTCCTAGGCACTGAATGTCTCGCGCCAGTTGAATATAACGGTGGAGAAAATTACATGCGTGCTTAGTTGAAAGGATGGAGTTAAAATTGGTGTCACCATTTTGTTGCGAGTTGTGAGCCAAATAGTCACCACTTTGATTGCGTCGGCAAGTAAAATTGAGATGGTCCAATCTAGGGGTCGGCTTGGCTTTTTAGTTTGTTCCGTTATTTTCATGTTTACCGTGACCTTATAAAATCATGTTACACAAATCGATTGAGGCAATAACTTTTTTTACATGTTTACTTTATAAACCTTAAATCACGTTAAAAAAAAAAATTTATACCGCTCATTGTTATCAAATTTTACCTCCTAATAGGTTGGCGTGCAAATTTAATTTTTTATCTATATTCAACAGTGTTACAATTAAATTCAAATTAAGTTTTCATACAAATTTAGGATTGGAGATTTTAATTTAAAGCTACAGTGATTAAATTCAAAATTCGATCAACCGTAATAATCAACAGCAGAATTAAACCCATTTTTATTAGATGATGACCGTATCATATTTGAGTATTATATGATGAATTTGAAGTGACTCTCTCATAAGGATTGTTAGCTCGATACCACATCCCTTGCATTTAAAGAGTCAAAATAAATTACATATTTTATTCGATCTTAGGTATAAAACATTATGGGTCAATTTGGGAATGCGGTGAAAAAATGTTTTTACATAAGTCGAGGTAAATACGTGGAAGAGATTATCTCGTTTTACAAAAAATACTATTGAATGGGTTTTTAATTTTTCTAAACGGAATGCCAGACAAACCCTACGCAATGTTTTATATTGAAGACATATTAGAATGTTGCTGTATTATATGATAAATTTGAACATATTTTATTCGATCTTAATTCTTAAGTATAAAACATTATGGGTCAATTTGAGAATTCGGTGAAGAAGTGTTTTTACATAAATCGAGGTAAATACGTGAAAGATATTATCACGTTTTACAAAAAATACTATTGAATGGGTTTTTAACATTTTTAAATGGAATGATAAACAAATCCTACGTAATGTTTTATATTCAAGACATTAGAATGTTGCTATGTCTAATTATAAGGATCCCAATGCCTCATTTTGCACAGCACTCACGTCATGTCAAGGAGCCACGTCATGTGGAAATAATCCATTCTCTCTTAGGAAGACTCTATTCTATTTGGTGTGTTTGGTTAGTCTGTTTGGGCAACCAAAATCCATTCCTACGTTTATCGAGATAAAATTTTTCTCACATATTTATCTCAGAATCTGTGTCCGTTCTCCAACGGGCTATCCAAACACACCTAATAACATTTTAGATGTTTTGTTGTTTCACAATAAATCCATCCACATTGCGTTTAATCCATTTATTTCCATTAGTGTTCCTGTGCACATCCTTGCATTCCATTCTCACACATCACATTCATACTAATTCCATAAATTACACGCCCTTCATTCTACCTTGAAAGTAATTAATGGGATGGGATATTTCACTTTGTTATAGTGAAAAAATTACTCAATCCGATCTCAAGTATAGAGGTCATTGTAGTGTAAATCAATTTTGATGGTCAGCGTGTTCGGAAAAAATAATATTTATATGTCTGTTTGAATTAGCAATGTAATGTACGATTTATGAGATAAGTATGTGAAAATAATTTTACATCCCTTTATGTACACGTACTTTAATATGTGACTATTACAAGCACGCGTTTAATAGATTCCACTTTGACATCGACGGAATAATTTAACTTGAAGACCATATCACAGCAACGCTTTCAAAGCATATGAGGGATGCATAGACCCCGGGAATTAAAGGTTCGATCTTGCCGTTATAACCTCAAGCCATTAGCACTTACCCCTTTAACTCAAAAAAAAAAAAAATAGAGACCCCGTCAAAATGTGGGTCCCATAGTTGTCGGCCTATTGATGTGATGTGGGCCTCATTTTCTTGACGACCCAAGATTACAGCGAGGAGAAAAGGTATTTGGAGCGATCCTTAATCCATATTGAGCCCAAGTTTCCTGGCCCATGGTAATCTTCAAATCAATGACTAATTAAGCAATACAACGATTATACCAAAAAAAAAAAAGCAATACAACGTTGTATTAAAAAAAAGCAATACAACTTAGGGTTTGTTTGGAAACCAGGTTTGAAACATAGGTTTCACAGATTCCGGGGTAAAAATTAGGTTTTTAAAAGTGATTTATGTTTGGAAAGTTATAGCTTTTACAGATTCCAAGGCAAAAAAGTGGGTAGGAAAGAGGAAAGTAAGAAAGAGAAAGAGAGAAAAAGTAGGAAAGAGAAAAGAGGAGAAAGTATGAAAGAAAAAACCTAGGTTTTAGTAACCAGATTGCCAAACAAGCCCTTAATCCCATACGGTACTCACATTCAGCACCCATATATTTTGAATATAATCCGTGTGCTTGGAAAAATATAATACAACCCCTTACTTTAATAACCATGATTTTTTTTTTGGCACAAATGATTCGATCCCACATCCTTATATCAAAAGATGTCATAAGAAAAGGTGCTTGATGGTAGTTGAGTTACAAAGCTACCTCAATATGCATAATTTGATTCACAGCTCTTCACATAAAGTCTAAAAGCTGATCACACCATCTTCATCTCTAGGAACATTTTGGGGGGGGGTTTGCTTATTAATTTTCACTTTAATGGATTTATAGTTTATGCTTATTATTCAACACTCATGTTGAAAAATGATAATATAATTTCTGGGGTGAATACATTGATATCCCCTGGCAATATATATATATATATATCATATACTGATGTTATTAATTGATGATGATAGGGGGGAGAAGGATATTGATGATTGATAACTTCCCACGGAATTTGTGTATTTCAGTTTTCAACAACAGAAGCTAATTGTTGGCGGAAACCGAAGAGGGAAAACAAATTAATTTACCAATTGGGACAGCCCAGCATACAGCCGTTTTCTTCCATCCTCTCTCTACCAATCTCCCTTTCTTCCTTGTTCCCTCTTTCCCATGATTCTCCGCTACTCAATCCAAAATCTCCTGTGCAATTTAGATTCGCTACCCTGCCTTCATTTTTCTCCTCGAAAACCAACCGTCCATCCTGGGCAACCTGTCGCCAAATCGACGGGTTAGGGTTTCTGTTGGGTTCAGTTTTTTGCTGGGGACTTTGGTGGGACACTTAATCTCCGTCAGCCATGGCCACCAACTTGCAGATGAGCCCTCAGTTGGAGCAGATCCACGGTGAAATTCGCGACCACTTCCGAGCCCTCGCGTATGTATTTCAATATGTTCACTCTTCCTTCTAGTATTTGATCGCGTAGTCCGCTTAAATTTCTGTGCCACATTACTGATCCTATACTTTAATTCGAGATTTCCCCTGGACTTTATGTAATGTAAGGTGGTATCCTTGTGGTGAATGCCTCCTGTTCTTATATAGCAACGTGACTGTCACACATATAATTATAATTGGCCTCGATGTAATGAATACTTAAATTGGGGGACTTGCCATGGAAATATAAAAAAAAAAAAAATACTTCGCCTATAACTTAATCAGTTGTAGTCTTTTGCCAACTTCTCGATAAGTTCATCTTTTAATCATCAAGCACCTAGTGTATAACAGTATTTTGGCCATCAAACTTGTCGTTTGAAAATTTAGGTGGTTTTTATTTCTAAAGCCAGGTAATTAGTTTGCGTCCTACCAAGTGTAATGGAAGTACCTTTATGCCCTTCAATCTTGATATTGATTGTCATTCATTGTGGTAATGGCATGGGATAATAGGTGTAATTGATATGCCTACTTTTGGAGATTCTGGATAGAACAAGTGCAGGAGACCAAAGCACATAAGCTCAGAACACTACTTGCTTGTTAGCTTGCTATACTTGAAGCCTTACTTTTGATCTCGATTTTTATGGAGTAAAATTCAAACCTGAAGGATAATCTTACTTAGATATCAGCGTTTATAAGCTTCAACCAGCGCCCCCCCCCCCAACCCAAACAAAAGAAAGAAAGAAAGAAAAATTGATCCCTTTTCACTTAGGATTTGACTGGTTCTTAGATGCAGCTTTTTGGGGTGAAAAGCCTGCTGTGACATGTCTGAGAAAACATTGATTGAATTCTATACTAATTTCTGTCAAGTCATATTTTTGGTTCGAAGGTCAGAATTCTGATGGTATGTGATATGGTTTTGCTTTTATGCGTTATTTGCCGATGGGAAATGTATATGACTGTGATTTCGGGGAAAAAAAACTTCTGACTCGAGATTTGAACTACATTCTTACCCTTTTTTGTCTTTTCCCCATTGGATTTATTAAATGATTAAGTTGGATTAAACGCAGAGCACTGTAATAGTAACAGAGTTAAACCTGTCGCATTAATTTCCAAGAGTCCCTGAATCAAAGTTCTTAGTGCATTTTTACCCTTGTCATGTAGCAATGCTTAAACTTTTTGTTATCTTGGCTTTACCTTTTTTTAAAAAAATATATATACTTCCCTTTCATTTTGCTTATGATATTTTCATTCTTACCGGTTGCTGTTTTCATGATTAAAATTTTTCAATGTAAATGTCCATCCACTAAGAATTTACTACTCATCTTGAATGTCAGCAATTTTATCCAATTGTGTATTTACTATTTGCATTTAACACTATCCTTTTGGCAACCAGAAATGGCTTCCAGAAGCTTGATAAGATTAAAGATTCCAATAGACAAAGTAAACAACTGGAAGAACTCACAGGGAAAATGAGGGAATGCAAAAGGTAAGCCATGTATTTACTAATTTTGATGTCTCTTGTTTGCAACTTGAGCTCTAGCTGAATAAGAAGGAAAATGCAGATTTGTTTGTTATTTATTAACTATAATGATATAAGAGTTTTTTTTATAGTAACATCTTGTGGTAAAATTCCTGTCGTTTTGATTGATGACAATGCAGCCTTGCTCCTTATTGAGAGAAATTCGTATATATCCTAGAGTTTCATGTGATTTACTCTCTAATAAAACACAGAGTCGCAATCAAATGGAGGCTAGAGAATGATGTGGTGCATGTTATAGTATAAATGACATGACACACTCGGATTATGTCTTAACTCCTTCCATGTAGAAATCTTGTTTCTAATTCATTGATGCCTTACATCACATGCCTGGGGTTGGTGCTTCCCAGGCTTCTGGGTTTGAGGCAGAAGTGGTTTGCTAACCTACATGTGCCCCTGGCAAAGCAAATAAAATTCTGTGTTTCAGACGTTCTGCAATTTCCTTTCCATGCATACTGTGATTCATTAAACATGAAGTCTTATTATGTTGTGATTTGGTCCAGGTTGATAAAAGAGTTTGATCGTGAAATTAAAGATGAAGAGGGAAGAAATCCTCCTAAAGTGAACAAGCAACTAAATGATGAAAAGCAATCAATGGTCAACACTGGACCTTCTAGTTTATTTTCCCTCTTTTGCTTATGCCAGGAATCTACTCCTGCAAAATTTGGAAAGGCTGCAAGATTTTCCATGAATTTTGCATTAATAAGCAAGTTCATTTTATTTTCAACTCTTGACGGCATAAAAAAAAATGTGGTTCAATGGATCTCAGGCTTTTTTTTGGGGGGGGTATTTTCAAGAGGGAAAAGATTAAATCTAATGCAGAAGTTCTTGGTTACTTGTATATTTCTGCTATCTCTATTTATAAATTGTTTGGTTTCTGAAAAGTGTGCCACTTCAGAGCTTTCAGCTGTTTATTATTAGTCATTTGAAAAGGCATGCCAAATACTGTCTTGTAATTTATAGAAATGATTTTGATGTTATTGGCATTGGGTCTGGTGATTGTTGATTTATTTTTTGCTTGTATGCGTATACTTCCACACAAACAGCCCAATCATGTTTCTTTCATTTTTCTTGCAGATCAAGGAGCTAAACTCTTATGTGGGTTTGAGAAAAACGTAAGTTTACCCACTCAGACACAAATACTGATTAAAATTTATTCTTATGAAATGTATTTGAACAACTCACATTGACAGGTATATGAATACCATTGGTAATAAGAAACTTGAACTTTTTGACGTGGGAGCTGGATCTAGTGAACCTACAGCTGAAGAAAATGTTCAATTGGCATCAAGTAAGATGTTACTCCATGTTGCAGATTATAACTCATTGTAGTTGTCATGGTAGATTTGTTAGTGCAATTGTGTCTCTGGTCACAAACTGTATGCTATGCTATATGTTCTGGTTAGTTCTGATGGTCTTGTGGGGGCAACAGTTTAATTTTGGTTGGCAAGTGTAATTTTATGAAGGCTTGTTTGAGGGAAATCAATTTTTCTAGGTGTCTTTGGGTTCTTGATGGAGTCTTCTTTGCGTTTTTTATGCTCGAGTGATAAATGGGACATATATATATGGTTACAATCCTCGTTTGGTTTGTCCTGTAGCAATGACAAATCAAGAACTTATTGATGCTGGGATGAAGAGAATGGATGAGACTGATCAGGCCATTGAACGATCCAAGCAGGTGAGTCACTTTTTATTGATATATCTCTGTTGCTCTTATATACGTTGGTTCTGAACTCTATTGAAAATTGTAGGTTGTACATCAAACGGTTGAGGTGGGTGCCCAAACTGCTACCACCTTGAAAGGCCAAGTAAGTTTTTATATGCACTGAGTTATATGATGGGTTAGTTAACTGTAGTTCTAATTAAAGTGACCTCATAATCCCCCCCTCCCAAAATTATTGCAGACTGATCAAATGGGTCGCATTGTTAATGATCTGGATTCGATTCAGTTCTCTATTAAGAAAGCCTCCCAGCTTGTGAAAGAAATTGGTAGACAGGTTGCTTAATTCTATTGCCTCCATGCAATATATATATATATATAATGTTTAGAATACTTTATGCTAGTTTCATGATACTTATATGTTTTTCATGCTATCTACCAGGTGGCTACAGATAAGTGCATCATGCTTTTTTTGTTTTTTATCGTCTGCGGTGTAATAGCCATTATTGTTGTGAAGGTATTTCAAATTTATTTTAACAAATCATAGCCTAAAGTTCTGTCTTTCTGAAGTAATTTATGTCGCCTTCCCTTGGATGTTCAATTATGCTTGTGTTCTAAACTGACGCTTCTCTTTTTCAGATTGTCCATCCCAACAACAAGAACATCAGGGATATCCCTGGATTGGCGCCACCAGTTCCCTCTAGGAGGCTTTTGTACGTAAGGACTGGACTACAAATTGATTAATTTTTATGTTGAAGGAGCTTTCTCTGTCCAGCCATGCTGACTCCTATTGTCACCCTATTGAAAGTATGAGGATTGCTGTTTCGGGGGATTAGTTGTATCATTTGATTTTTTTTCCCTTGCCTGAGTTGAGTTCTTATCCTGTTTGTGATTTATTTGTAAATCACGCGAGAGCCCTTTTTGGTTTTGATCGCTCATGCTTGTTCTCGTAACACGCCAAAATGTTTCAGGGTTTTAAACAGAAAATTCCTGGTTGTACATGCCCGTTTCAGAAGATGCATGGCTTTGCGCCAACCCCCCCCACCCCCCGGGTTGATATCTGTAATTTATGGCTACACTCTAATTTGTCTGCTGGATCGGTTTTGCACATAAATTACATGTGTTTTCAATGTCTCCTCTGTATCTATTATGCATTTCCATGCCTTTTCCTGGAAGCAGAAAGGTGTTTTAGCTAAACTTTCAATGGGAATTTGAGCACCCCAGCGGGTTCAGTAGGTTGGTTTTTATGGGGGGTGTGTGCACTTTGAGTAAACATGGTATATACATCATATTGAGTTTTTCATAAGCATGAGGGTGATTACTGGTTTAACCTTGTTTGTAAGGAGCTTATCCAATGGCAAGATGCAATTATTTTTTTTAATGTAAACCATGCCTGTTTCATGTTGAGGACCTTAGCGTACTAATCCCTGGGTTTTGACTGATGAGGAAACCTATTCAAAATTCCAAAAAGGGAAAAAATCGGTTTTAAGAATTTTATTAACAAAAAAGATCTGAATTTGAGTACTTGTATCTAAAATCCAGCAAGGTACTCGTTAAATTCTTTTCATCAATAAAATTTTTAAAAAGGGATTTTCACTCATTTTTCTAAAAAGATTCCAACAAATGTCTTATAACATTAATTTCAAATAATAGAAAGTATTTTAAAAAGTTAAGAGAATTTTTTTATGGTGTTAAAACTTGTTTCAAAATCAAAGGCTTCTTTTTGTAATTTGAGATCAATGTATTTTACTAAACTATAAAAAACTGAAGTTTCATTTTGGCCACAAGTATTCGTATTGGGGAGTGGAAACCTCGGTATATCGATGCCTAGGGCATGGCCGATAATAAAACCAACTGAAAAGGGACATTATATTTAACTAAGCAGGGGGTACAGAGACATTACAAAATAGAAAATTAAGGATTTTTTGTTAATTTATTTGAAGGATTAACGACAGGTGCTTGTATAAGCTATCAAAATTAAGAAGGAACCAACACATCTATATTCATGTAAATCACAGCCTTCCAGATCAGGAAAGGCGAATACACGTAGAAAAATGTTTCAATCATGAGCGAAGAAACGAATGAATAATAACTGGGTTGTCCAAAGAGAGTCAGTTATAATCAAATCATAAACGGTTCAAAAACTTGAACCAAGCACTAATAATGATGCATCCAACACGGGAAGTAACTAGTAATTACAATGAACAAGCATCTGCTTCCCATTATAAAACCTATCTTTTTCTTAAAAAGAATGAGGAAATAAATGGGGGTTTCATTTTGACTCAGCCTCCTTTTCTTTTGCTCTTTTCTATCCTCTTTTTTCAACTCAAAATGAATTATCTATATTTGGGTTTTTTCCTTCATTTTCCAGATCCTAGGCTGCTTAGCTGCGCGCGTCCAATATGTGATAACCTAGATGATTGAATAAGGGGTGCTTCTTCATCAACATTCATGTCAGATGCAGAACCAATACTTCCACTGCTTCCTCCATTGTCCACGTTGTCGTTTGGCACGTATATGTCTGATGACTTCTTCTCAAATTTCCAATCCTGCACCATATTCTGAGCCCGTCAGTCCAAATATTAGGATTTTTTGTTGAATTTAAAGGGACAGGTACTTGTGGCCTAGGATTATAAACGGGATCGAATCTGGAGAGAGCTTTCATGCCACTAGATCATAAGACCATTGGTAATATGAGGACTCCTTAAAATAGAATGAACAATTAGTCCATGAACATAAAGCAATTTCTTTTTCCAGGGTGTTATGTCTTCAATAGACTAGTTAAGAGAAATGGATATACAGCCTAACCAAGATGTTAGATGCTCTTTTGTGATTGAGAAGGGATGAAAATTAGATAAAAAAACAAAACACTGCTTTTGTTGGAAACACACCACTTTGGTACTTGTGCCAATCCACTAACTGTCTAATGGCTAGATCAGCTCTTGGTCAGGCCATATAATCAATAACTAAATTTTATGTTACTGTTCAATTGTTTTACAAAAAAAGACCATGTTCTCCGACTTGACATGATGGCTTCATTAAAGTTGAAGACAAGTCCACTGTAGAAGACTGACACCAGAAGGTCAAAATAAGGAACGACTGAAAATATCAAAACATCAATTCAAATTGAAGATTATCTTGTATGGCATTTGTCAGCACTTAAATTTCCAACTCAGTAAAACAGTAATTCTATCATGCATAACATCACAGTAATTCAATGATACATATAATATCCTACCCTCAAAACATGCTCTATTAAAGTTTGGGGAAAAGAGCAAATGCTGTGTATAGACTTGACAAAACTCGTTTAACTACAGCTTAAAGCCCTTACGAAGCATTACATAAGTAGATATGGGACACTGACCTTTGTGACTCGATCTGGAAGACTTTCAGACACTGATTGAGAGGCGCGGACATCCTTAACCTTGATGCAATTGTACATGACCACACCACATAATGCTGTCCGTAAAACTATATGAGTGAGGGGCAGGATGATCGAAATTCACAAGATGTTTCAAGCAAAACTTACCAATTGCATAGCCAATTATATTCAGCCCAGTTATTGTAGATTCTGGAAATATAACTGTTGAAAGGGCTATTAGTATCCAGTCTTTCAGCACACCAGCAACCCGAATGGTAACTGCTCCGGTTCGACCAATTACCAAGAAAATGGAGAAATTCAAGGCTAGAGCGCATAAAGCATTGGAAAAGAAGATCCAAAAATTGAACTGAATCTGTGAAACTTCCATTCCAGGCTTCTCCAGTAAATACCAGGGCACAAAGAGAAACACAAAACTGTACATGTCAAAGCATAACGTTAGCATCTCATCTAGCAAGTTCCATATATATGAACAAATTAAGAGTCTAATGGATAATGGAATATTCACCCAACAAAACCCATGCCATTCATTAGGTTGCTAATGCATACAACAGAGAAAAATTGACATCAGATAAAAATTTCATAACTAAAAGAAGCCATTAGTATAAGCACGTCTAGGCAGTACTCTCACATTTGAATCTCTTCCAAGTGTACCTACTCCAATCACATCAGGATTAAGACATAATGTATAGACAAATGGAGTGACATGCATGCGAATGAAAAGTTTTTAGTTATTCCCCAAGAGCATGATTCATAAATCAATTGGATAGTTATCAATAATAATATTCAGATCAGGTTCAATATATATACTGCACAGTCTCGAAATTGAACATCTCACATAAGTCCAATTGAAATCATGAAGGCTATATACCTGCATGGAGCAATGTAATATAAGCTTGTGATAGGATTTAACGTTAAGCCCTTCTTCTGTAGAAGGACTTGTGTCAAGACCAGCCTTAAAGCTTCTGCAAAGATGCCAGTGACCTGGTAAAGTGTACCAATTGTATTGAAGTGAATCTCCCCGTAGGAGGAAATGACAACTCCAACACTGACCAGCACCATATTCAAGAACACATCACACCTTGCTTTGTCAGTCCCACACAAAACGGCCACAACGAACGTCGCCACAGGCACTGAAACAGAAAACTTGTGAATTTAGTGAGTATAGATGAGGCAGTAAGAGAAAGATGCCAAGTTCATTATAACATACTCAGAGCTTTGAGCATCTGGATGAAGGCCACAGAAATGTGCAAGTAGGCAGTGTTACCAAACCTGCAGCAACCAAAAAATATAGCTGTCATGATTATATCTTCTAAAATAACATTAAAAAGAGGTGGAAACATGAAATCTGAATGCAAATAAAACAAATAAGGATCAATTCAAAATAATTTTTCAATAATATATATGAACAGTCAAAGTTTCCGCTATGGGCATATCTAAAACAAAAATGAGCCTCATATTCATTTCAGCTTAGGAATTATGGGTTGCCTGCTCAAGGGCATTTATTTTCATTCTGATAATACCAATATGAGTAGCCAGCGTATGGGGTACCAGCTACAGCCTCACAAAACGCAAGCTACTGAGTAGTTAATACTAAGATCATCTTAGATGGGGTTACTTGAGCATACTTGTGGCAATAAAGCTTAAGCCAACTCATCCTTTAGCAATGTTTTACCAAGCGTACACAAATTAAATTATCCATACTGAAGAACATTTTGCTCGGTTCGTTATCAATTCACTAGTGGCAGTTCTGAGACTAAACTAAATCCCACTTGAACAAATTTCTAACCAAGTTCAACACTCACAACCAAAGAGAAACATCAACACCAGGAAGCACATGCATGAATGACATGTTCTATCAACAAATCTGATGATAACGCTTATCATGAAAGCATAAAAAGTTCAGTCTGCTATGGTCCGGGTGCTTACCAAAGGCTTGATGCAAAGAAGGCACTGATTGGTAGCACACTTGTTGCATATCTGCCACAGGAAGAAATATGTTTTAGACAGCAGTAAGCAGTTGAACAAGAGAAGGAAAGCATAAGAAAGCTTCAAAACAATGACAAAGAAAACTTCAAACTCACATTTCAAATGTCATTTTCACTGGGGACACAACCTGCATTTATGAACATATGCATGTCACTCTAGAAACAAGCCAAATAATCAGACATCAAAATTTATCAAGCATGGGTGGTTGGATATGCATATCATACGGAACATTGAAACAAGGAATAGCAGCTTGTCAAAGAAAAAATAGAACATTTGCAAAATGAATTCAGGAAAAACGACCAGACAATGAGTTCGAGGATGAAACTGAAGGCACAAATCGGCTCATAAGAACCCAAAAACCAATGACATTCTCCTCTATATCATAAATTTGTTTTCCCTTGGTTACTGTAAGTTGGAATGCACTCAAGGAAAGAATTCAACAGCTGTACCAACTTGAGAAAACCCAATAACCAGAGTTATTGCTTGTATAGGCTATCTATTATATCCAACTTGATCATGTTCTTGGTGAGAGAATGAACATTTCGATGGTAATCTAGTGGGTTAAAGAGCACAACTAAACTATGGTAAGATCTTGCAAATGGATGCTAATATTTGTAAGCATATACTAAATTCACAGCTCTAACAACCCATACTCCCAACGAACTTGGTATTACACTTGACTGCCCAAAAGCATATGTTTGCCATCTCATAATGGGTCCGTTTGGTAAAGCGGTGGAAAAGTACTTATGGGCTTATTCACACAAGCCGAGACAAATATGTGGAGGAGATTGTCTCGTTTTGCGGAAAAACACTGTTGAACGTGCTTTTGGGGTGTTTGACCGCTTTGCCAAACACCCCCAATATCAAAAGGACCCCCGAAAATTACTCCCTAAAATCATACCCACAACGAACTTAGTGATTTAGAAAGCAGCTGCAAGTTGACATTAGCAGGGCTTAAACTCTCTAAAATTACTCCCTTCAGTTTGGTAAAGGTGATGCAATCAAGACCAAACACTAAATTCTGGGGACGATTGCAGTAATGTCGAGTCCCAGAATGTAATTAACCTGTACCCGCATTAAGATAAGAGGCAATGAACATGACAGGACAGAGTGATGTGACTAATTGATTGCAACATTTAAATCAAACCAGACGACAATGACTTATAACGATCCAACGATCAAACACATACAATTAACAGAAACGGGCTCGATCTAATCATTAATAGATTTCACGAAGGGCCACTAGTAAAGATGGATAGTTATGTATATGCATGTCATCAGTCCAGTGAATTAAGGACATGACATAGAAGAAAGCAAACATTAGAGTGAATAAGTCCAAAGTAAAAATGGATGACGTACCTTGAAGACCCGGACAAGAAAAAATGCCACGAGTCCAGAAAACCCCATATGAATCATGGTGAGTGTTATGGGAAACGGAAAATTGAAGTATTTTGGAGAAAGGACCCACTGCAAAAAGGAAAACAAAATCCTTCATGCTTATACAAAAACGTAGGAAAAGAAACCCAATAAGAGACAAGACACACGGGAATTCTACCTTGTTGTACAATATGACTCCAGAGGAAAGCAATATGTAGATGAGAAGGTATAGATAAGTGAGGAAAAGCGTTTTATTCATCATTTTGCTTTGTTTTGGGTTTCAAAGAATGACCCTCAAAATGCCCCAGAAAAATATACACTTCAGCAGGTCTACAACATCTGACACTTTAGTGTACAATACAAAATCTGATATGCAATACTCCAAGATAAGAAGATAAGAAGCTCGATGAGGTTCTTCCTAAAACCCAGAAAGATTAAACTCCCGGAGCCGCAAAGTTTACACCTTTAAAATTGCATCAAAGATTTAGTAATTTCCCGAAACCGCAATACCTGCAATAAGCGAAAATCGGAATCAGAACACGTTAAAATAGATTTCTCAACAAATCCAGAGGCGGAATGGAAAACCCAAGAAGCCAGATCCAAAGATGAGTGGTCCAGGAATGGGGACAAATGGACAATACCCAGGACAATGCAGAGTCTGATCGGATCTAGGAAAAAGAGCAATAGCGAAAAGATCCACGAGAAGTGAGGTAGGAATCTGGAGAATGAAGGGCTTTAAGAAAAGGTCGAAAGAGATCCCAAGAATTGAGGGGAGGTAAGAACTAATGCCCCGTTTGGTACGCAGAATTGATTTTGATGGAAATGGAAATGGATATGGATATGGAAATAGATATGGATATGGAAATGGATATGGAATTTAAAAGTATGTTTGGTATGTCATGGAAATGAATCTTAGTTTTTATGTAAAATGACCAAAATGTCCTTGCAAATATTTGCTCCCTCCCTTCTCATTTATCCCTGCCGACCTTCGACCTCCCTGCGCCTTCCGACCTCCCTGCGCCCTCTAACCTCCATGCTCATCCCTTCTCCTCCATTGTAGACCTCCGACCACCCTGCTCCCTCCCTTCTCCTCCGCCAGCAATTGTGACAGAGTCTCATCGTGCATCGAAGAAGAGGAAGCTGAAGGTCTGCAATGGAGGTCGCTAGTTCGTAGGTCATCAGAGGTCTCCTCCGCCATCACAGATCCGTCCAGGTCTCCGTTGCAGACCTTCGACCTCCCTTCGCCATCATCGACGAAGTTGAAGGTCACTGGTTCGTAGGTCACCGGAGGTCGCTGGGTCGCTGCGTCTTCATCGATTCTGGAAATTGCTGCGTCGCTGGGTGAGTGCATTGTCTTCATCGTGGGTCACCGGAGGTCGCTGGCGAGTGCTTTGTCTTCCTCGCATGACGTCGGAGGTCGCAGGTGAGTGCTTCATCTTCATCTTCATCGCAGGTCGCCTGATGTCGTTTGGGTAAAAATGGAATGATGGATATGGAATTACAAAACTTAGCTTCTGGCATGGAATTCAAAATGGAGGTTTTGGTGGATATGGAAATGGAATTGAATTCCATTTCCATGCTACCAAACATGCTTGGGTGATGGAATTGGGCTCCATTTCCATTTCC
>JANTPZ010097227.1:0-12849 GCA_025593235.1 Vachellia pachyceras
TTCTTATGACCTAATCAGATACACAATGTCAAATCAATGGATTTAAATAAATATAAACAGGTGTGTGCCTTAAAATCATGTAGTTCGTAAGGATAATTATGGCATAACACTTTGAGGGTTATGTTGTAATTAGAATTTTTGAACTCCCAGAAGTCCCATCTCCTTAAGGTAACAAGCTTGATAAACATGAGTACTCAGAACTGGTGAAGCGTGGGTCTACAGCTGAGGATGTGGGTGCAGGCCATGCTGAGGCAGTGAGGGTTGATGGCCTTGGTTTTTCAAGGTAAATTAATTGCGCATGCAACAAGATATTCTGTTTATTTTCTTCTGCTTCTTGGTGATCACGTTGCTGATTTTTTGGGTACATCATATTAAATGAATGAAAGGATGATAATGTGTGACTTTATAATATGTGGAATTATCTAGTGTGGCTTTATCTTGTATTTGCAATGTAACTCCTAACATGGAAGGAGAAGTCTATGGTATGTTCCACCTGGATTGATGGCAGTTGACCTATAGAGAATCATGGTAATCCATATCAAAACCAGCAACACCAACATAACGTATAAATTAGCCGTTCTTCCTTTTATGACAATTGCAAGAATATTATATGATGGGGCATGCTATAATATTAATGGAACTATAAACGATGTTTTATATTTATGATTGGATGTAGTACTTATTATCGGAAATTGTGACTCTATTAACCTTACACCTTTTATTTACTGAAGAGCAGGTTACATATGTGCTAATTGTATATTCAGATTGATGGAGAATAAATTCTCAGTACAATTAGCTTAATGTAAACTTGATGGAGTATTGGAGGTAGTGGGGTTTTGAAGACACCCACTTAAGTGCTATTGGCTGTGGAAGGAATGTACTTGAAAAAATATCTTTTATCATTGATCTGTTTCTTTTTAGTAGATTAAGTCTACTTAAAAAATTTCATGTGAATTATATCTATCTGCGAATTAAACAGACCTATCGCCTTATATGAATAGTTTTCCTCTAATATTGCTACAGAGCACCCTGCCCTTGGAATAAATCTAATTCTTCAATGCCGGCGATGACAGACAGTCCACCTAAAAAGGGGAAGAATCATCAGTGGCAGTTCAATCAGCGAGGAAGACTGAAGAAGATGAAAAAAGCAGAAGAAAGAGAAGAAGGGTGAGGAGAATAAACAGGAGAAGGAGGAGAGACGGGAAAGGCGTGAGAAGAGGCATTCTTATGATACCGATGACCGGAAGAAACACAGGAAAGACAGGGAGAGGAGGAGACATGATTCTGATTGATAATATATGCTGTTCTTCTTATGTACTTTTTTCTCATCATTTTATGCGAAGTAAACTGCTCATTGTATTATGTTTGCATGATTTTAATATTGCATTCTACTATGGGTAACTTTTACACTGTCCATGAGGCTCAGGCATGTAGTTATCTATAATTTTGTAGCATCTCAGGTTGAGTATTCTATGTTGGGATTAATATCCGAGAATAGTAGTGAATAACTCCAACCACTCGTTGAGCTAAATATGTTCCCATGCCAGACATTAATTTATATGATTACGGTATCAATTAATCATTGAGGTATTTTAGGTTTGCACTTGGTCGATTACTACATTAATTTATATGATTATGGTATCAATTAATCATGGAGGTATTTTATGTTTGCACTTGGTCGATTACTACAGTGGCAAATAATCTCTTTACCTGAGGCTAGAGCTGGGAAACGGGCTGGCTCGCCGGCCTGCAGGCCAGCCCGTCCCAGCCCCGCAGCCCGATATTCTACGGGCTGTCAAAATGGCAGACCGGGCCCGCCGTTGCGGGTTGGCCCGCCACTTTTTTTTCTTTTCTTTTTTATTTTATTTTTCTGATTTTTTAAAAAAATGATAAATCTTTTTTACATAAAATTTATCAAGCCCTTTTAATTTTTCGGAAGAAAAATACAATACATCTTTGAAAAATATAGTTAACAATGTTTTAAAATACAAAAACATAATACATAATCAACAATTTCCAAAGTAAGTATGTATTTAAGATGAAATAATAAAGTTTAAAACAATATTTGAAGCTACTAAAACGTATCTTCTTCCTACAGATAATATAAAAGATTTATTTTTAAAAAAAAAGCAAAAAAAAGGGCTGGCCCGTGGGTTGGCGGGCCAACCCGCCTTAAACCGAGGGCCAAACGGGCTCAGCCCGTTTTGCCCGTTTTTTGACAGGCCGCCTCAGCCCGTGGGTTGGGGGGCTCAACCCACGGGCTGAGCCCGTTTTACCGGTACTACCTGATCTGCAAAGGACGTTAACCTCAAGGAGGGGTTCTACATGATAACAAGAATATTCGTAATAACAATGATATAATAATAGTAATAACAGCTACACATTATTGCGAATATTTGAATTTTTTAATTTTATTAATTTTTTTACAAGTATTTTTGTATAATTAGGAAAAAAGGGAATATTATTATGAGGCATTTTTAATCATCATGAGTAAGTTTTGATATCGGAAATAATTATAACGACAACTCACTTGTGATTTTCGGTAAAAAAAAAATGAAACTTTTTAGTGATTGTACACACACTTGAGAGACTTCGTATCTCACAAATTTAATCCAATAGGCTCTTGTACCAAAAAGATTCTTTTAAAAAAATAGAAAGAAATAGAAAGCAAAGAGCACACGCCAAAGACGGCCCTACCCCACAAAGAAAAATTCAATTATTAGAATAAAAAGAGAATAAAGTAAGCGATCACCTGCCTCCCTTAAATGGTTAATGCTGAAGGGACCATTTGGTAAATCAATCTAAATTTTCAATTCGTAGAAGCACAAACTTCATTTTTCTTCTTTGAATTTTGTTGAAATTTCAAATTAGTCCTCCAGTTCACTTTAAATATTTGGCAAAAAGCCTATATTTTTTCAAGGAAAATTCCAGGAAAATCCCTCTTCAAATTCTTAAACTCAATTGCTAATATGAATAAGAGAAATGGTGGATTGATAGTAGTCAACAAATGGAGATTTTAAAATTTAAAACAAAAAGATAGAACTGCCCTTCAAACGTTTTAAAAAGCAAACACGAGGGTTATGCCTTTACATAACTTATTGACAACTCTTTCAAAATGAATGGCATTATTCTTATGTTATTGAAATTTTTTCCATTCATATGCCTCTGTTGCTCCATTGAGTTGGTTGACAACTTTTTGTAGCGTATCGACAACTCCATTAAAGGCAATAATAATTTATTTTATCTTTTTGAGCACACTCTATTAGGGATTTAGGGTGCCTATATTGTTCTATCGAACTCTGGAAAATAAAATTTCATAACTTATTGACAACTCTTTTATTAGGAATGACAAGCGATATAATAATGATTTTGACAACTTTTTTATTAGGGTGCCTCTGCTGCTTTATTAAGCTGATTGATAACTTTCCGCAGCATATTGACTGCATCAAACATAATGATAATTTATTTTGTGCTTCTAAGCACTTCTCTATTAAACTGTTTCATTTATGGCATAACACTTTGAGGGTTATGTTGTAATTAGAATTTTTGAACTTCCAGAAGTCCCATCCTGGCTGGCAAACTTAATTACTAAGTTATTTATTTCCAAAAGAAAAGGGGCAGCTACCCTCTGTTGGAGACCATGAAAAAGAAAGTTAAAATTGAACACACAAGTTATGTTGTGTGAAATAAACAGCCACAAGTCCTTTAAATGGTAAGCGAAAGGAAAACCCGAAGCATTTAAAAGACAACTCTCGGCTAAATGGGTAAAACATGAGAACAAGAACTTAACTACACTAATCGTTCATCCATTTTTGCACTTGCAGCCAAGCGCTGCTCTTCATGTTAGATCCCCCCAATTCAACTTTATAAAATCCATAGGAGACAAAAAAAAACCACTTCTGACAGACCATTACAGCATCAGCAACGAGAAGAATGAGAAATTAAAGATACAGAGAAGAGACCGCAGTTGCCAATCTGACAGCTCCAAAGAAACAAAAATAGACTACCTTATGTGCTAGTTTCTAATTCCAAAACCATAATTATTGGAGAAAAGATGCACAATTGACCCATCGCATAATTTAAAAAAACAAATCCAAAAGCCTCGTGGGGATAAGGAAGAAATAGTGCAATTCTGGGTAAGGTTAATTTCCGAAAAAGAGAATGAATCAAAGGCTAGAGAAAGATGAAGACTTACGATCTCGACCGCCATGAACGCCGCCTCTGGTAGGATGGTACATGCTTGCATCTGCGGTCTTTGCACCGCAGTCCGCCTCGCATGTTTCCCTCGGCGCAAATCATAATTGCAAGATGATATAAAAGATTTGAGTTCAACAACAAAACTAATCATATAAAAGAAAAGATAAAATCCATTCTATTTAATTTACATTTTGCACTATAATTTGAATTATTCATTGTGATTATGGCACTATGCTTGTGGTTATATGTAGAATAGATTGATAAGAATAATGTTTACTTAACTTCAACTTTTTTTTAATCTTTTGAATTCGTCATCCACATTTTTCTAAAAAATATGTTTTGGTTGACCAGAATATAAAATCAGGCAGAATGTGGAAATATATACATATACATATATATAGTCTTAAGAGTAATATATATAATTTAAATACAGACTCGTGGTTGAAATTGTTTACTAACTAGAATAACAGCCCTAAACTCATGGGTGTCTAACTTTTTTAAAATTTATGAAAAATTAATAGAAGTTTAAAAAATGGTATAATTGGATGCCCACAGTAAAGTTGCCCTAAAGATGGATTCGCATTTTATATAATATACAAATACAAACGTGTATCTATGTATGTAGATTAATGTATTAGTTTTTTCCTCAAGAAATAGAAGTATAACTACATTCAAATGTAGATCATCAGTAAATTTGTTTCAACCATAAAAAAATCTGTTACTTAAATGTGTGTGATAAACTGTTAGCTCAAACACCAATCTATATAGAGAATGATTACTTATCCTTTTTTCGCACAAGTTAAAAACAACTCATAAAAACAAAAGAATAAAGGTAGAAAGTCTGGACGAAGAGATGAAATAATTATATATATTAAAGTAATTGAGTGATACAGTAATTGAGAACACAAGAATAATAGTAAGTCAATTGATACGTACAAACGTCGGCCCAAAGAATGAAACAAATCAACAACTACAATTAGATTGATATTGAAACCATGGCCGAGACTGATCATCCCATTGATTCATTGGCGGCGGTGCAATTTGATGATGGGAAATAATGATACGGGTTCTGAAGTTGAACATTTAAAAGAATATGTGAGCCAGCTTGATACATATTTCTTGGTGATGACTACTGATTCGACAGAACTGCGTGATGAAATGATGGTGGGGTAGATTAGATGGGATTGAACATCTGAAGGCATTTGATGCGTTGGTAGTGACGGATGATTATGCACTGACGAGCACGATGAGTGAGGAAAGAGATGCGGGTTTGAAGAGAGAAGATGGTTCACATAGTCAAAGTTCAAGTCTTTTTTAAGGTGACCTCATGAATGCTTGCCCTTCTCTTTCGATTTGGGTCTCTCACACTTTGGCGAATCTTGAATTTCTGAGCATGGCTTCCCACCTGAACTGCGTCTCTTGTCACCACCGCCTTTTTAGAATGTCCGTCCATTTTCCCTACCCATATCTTTCCACGCCCAGTAGGAACAACCTATTCTATTCAAAATTATTTAAATAATGATCATATTCACACTCATATAAAGAACAATGATTATGAACATAAATACCAATATCAAAATCAATAAAAAAAAATGTTACAGAGCATCTTCTTGATCCCTTGATTACATGAGGGTACAAAGTAAAAACCTTTGTATCAGCAAAGATAAGTTTATTTTAAAAGTAATATAAGCATTCATCACGAGCCCGATTACATAGATACACACTCATACAAAGAACAATCATAGTAAAAACATATAAGTTTAAAAAAAGAAAGAAATATTTGGGAATGTAATGTTGATCCTGGATTAAATGAGAGTAAAAAATAAAAAAATTGTATCAAAGAAATTTAATTCAATGTATTATAAATGTTCATCACGGGCTCGTTTATATATCCATCTTATATAGACAAGCATTCATACAAAGAACAATGATTATAAAAATGCATAACAATGTCACAAATAAGAAATAAAGAAAGAAATATTTGGAAATGTGTTGTTCAAAGTTTAATTTGTTTACTTACGTGTGTTCATCCAAAGTCCAAGTGGTGACCTTCTTCCTTTTAGGTGGCTAATCATTGGTGACGAAGGAGGAGGGCTGAGAATTAGTGGGGTGAACCGGTGGCTGAACCTGCTCAACTCAATGTGGTGGAACTCCCGAAACATTTCTTCATATCTTTGGAAGACAATCTCCTTGGTGCAGCCGATGTCCTCTGCAGTCTCGTCCCACCTGTTAGGGTCACTCTCAGGATACCATAACAAAGCGGCCCTAAAGTGCAAGTCCTTCTCCATACTCCAATCCGTCTTGAACTGGCTTTCCATCTTCTCAACTCCAACCTTCATGATAGTTATATTGTATATTTATCAATCCTCATGATCATATATGAAACATCCATAAAACCCTCCCTCATATATATTGTCTTTATTGCAAACAGAGTAAGGTTTTGTTTTTCTGGGTTCCTACAATAACTTAAAAAACACGTCTATAACGAGAAGATTTTATGACGTAAGGGATCCATTTCTTGAACGTAATTTCTGCTTCGAGGTTTTGGCTTCAAATGCATATTTATTTGGCACAATGAATTTTTTTTAATGTCGATACGAAACATAAAATCTTTAATAATAGGCACCATAAATATTGTCTAATGGCTATGACTCTCAGCGCTAGCTGTAACATATGGCACCTGTGTTAGAATAGGATTTGACTAAGAGGGGGGTGAATTGGTCAGATAAAAATTTAACACTTTAAAATCACAAAATTAAAACAAAGTCACCGAGAGAGAAGAACAAAGATGAACACAGAGATTTATCTTGGTCCGATCTCCTTGACCTACGTCCAGTCCTCAGAGCACCCCTGAGATTTCCAAATCCACTAACAATGAAATAAGGCTTCACAAGCCTGTACAATTTGGGAATCCACTCCACCTTTCTCTTTTTACTAAAACAGAGTGACACACTCTCTGGTTTTATCTCACTTTTAGCCCAGTAGACTCAAGGTCCCATCCTTGAGTTTCTCTCAGATTTACAAAGTATTTTTGCCAAAGGATTCTCTTTCAAAAGAGTATATGGCTAATGATGAAGCACAGAATAGATATTTGAAGGAATACAGAGAAAGAAATAAATAGCATTAAATGCTCAGAATATTCGTTGCTGTTTCTCTGTATTGAATGCTGGTCCTTTTATAGTTGAGAGAATCTTGAATGTCCGTTAGACTCCATTAAACAGTCGTTACTCTCATAATCGACCATTTGGTTTCTTTATTAATGGCATTTAATGCTACTGAGTTAAACAACGGCAAATGCTGCAGAAGAACGTTAAAGTTTCCGAGCCTCGGACCATGGCTGTGCTTCTTTCCTCATTTATTGTTTTAAGCTTCTGCATTTATGAGCGCAGACAACATTCAAAATGTTGTTACACAAATAAGGAAAGTAGGTGCGTAGAGTAGATAAAGTGTGTCAGTAATAAAAGCTGTCAGAAAAGTAGTGCTCGAGCATAGCTTTCTCAATGTTCGAGTATTGTTTGAAAATTTTCAAAGAAAAATTCACTACTTTGACACACTGCTCGAGTATTGTACGAAAGTATTTGAAAATATTCTCAGTACTCGAGTGTTAAATCAGGATGCTTGAGTATTGTCAATGCTTTGTAAGTTTACTCGAGTATTCTGTGAGAATATTGAGGTGAAGAGTTGAAAAAAGAATTCAATGCTCAAGTGAAAAATGGAAGTACTCGAGTACTTGAAGTGCTTGGAGTGAATGCTCGAATATTTTCAAAGAGTATTAGTGAACAGTGAAACATTTTGCCCGATGCTTGAGCATTTGAAGCTAGTGCTCGAGCACTGCCAATGCTTTCACTCAATGATTGCAGTATTCTCTTCTAGCACACTGTGAAAGGCCTCAATACTCGAGCACTGACAAACTGTGCTTGAGCATTGGCTCTGCTGGAAGCTTTTACTCGAGTATTGCTTGACAGCACTGAAGGAAAAGACTCAATACTCGAGTACTACCTTTCCAGTGCTCAAGTATTGGTTGTGCTGTACTGACAGTATCAAAAAAAGGTTCAACACTCGAGCACTGTATCTTAGTGCTCGAGCACTGGTCATACTTTCAGCTAATGCTTGGAGTGTTAACTGGATGTTTTCAAAAACCGCAATGCTCAAGCATTATGAACCTGGTGCTCGAGCATGGGCTCTGCTATCAGCCAATACTTGGAGTACTACATTGCAGCACTGTTTGAAAGTCCTGGTTTAGCCTAATGCTCGAGCACTGAGTTACAATGCTCGAGCATTGGCAATACTTGTTGCCAATGCTTGAAGTGTTCATTGGGAGCATAGATTAAACTTCATTTTCAAAACACAATGCTTGAGTATTGAATTCCAATGCTCGAGTATTGACAATACTTTATGTCAAGACTTGGAGTATTCATTGAAAGCACTGATTTTTCTTATGTTTTAAAACCACAGTGCCGGAGCATTGAATTCCAGTGCTCGAATGCTGTTGATACTTTAACAAAAGCACTCGAGTATTTTCATGAAGCATTGAAAACAAAAGTGTTCTCATATTTTCTAAGATATTTTCAATTGCCTGAATTTTCACAAAATCATTTATTTGTTATCATCAAAACAAGGTATCAACAACCTGCAGTTAGTAAAAAAAAACGTATGGCACCTGCGTCACATTGTATGAGCTTGGCAATGGCATGTAATTGAGCTTGATGTATAATAAACATAGCGTATTTATATTTGAATATTAAATCAATTTACTTAGTATATTAGTGGAAAAGCGAAACTGAGACGTATAAATTTATTATATTGAATTTTTTTTTGAGTTGGTTAAAAAAATTAACTTAAATAACAATACTTAGTTTCCCCTCCCAATCTTGTGAGAATAATTACAATAACCAAAAACAGCCTATTAAAATAATAAATGCAGATAGCTTAGGACATCCATAGATTCAGCATATGTATACAGACATGTTGAAATTAAATACTTATAATCTAAGAGACCCTACATGGACAACAAGTCAATAAGAACTACAAATCCTGGCATCTCATTAAAAGTATAAACAAAAGTCAATAGTGGTAGTTTTAATCAATTCATTTCCTTGACAACAAGGATTGCGCTCTTGGCAAAATACATAACTTTCCTTCTAATGGGGACCAAGCAGCACTAGAAATTACTATAGTATATCTGACTCAACGATTAGCTCATGCTTACAAAGGAGATTTGTAGCTCTAGTTGCCAACAAAGAGAATACTCCAAGTCCAGGGACAGATGGACAAAATACTTAGGCATAATCTACATGCAGCCTCACAGCTATTTAGTCATCATGGCGGAAACTACTGAAATTTTGATATCTTAATCAGAGTCAAGCGATGCATAAAATAACCAAATAGTATAGGAACCATCTAAATACTGTAGTGTTGAGTCATATTTATCACGGTTGACAAAAAATGTTATTTATAACTTCTAAGCTTTATGGCTGAAGAAGTACCAATCGTTCTGTGGAGTGGTTCCTATCTTGCACTTCTCTGAAACCCAAAAGCATTGTCGTTCCGATAATCAACGTTATAAGGATTTAAGATATCGGAAGAACATCAGGGAAGAGATGGAAAGAAACCAAAAACAAAGCCAGCTTATATGTATGTATATGTTTGGTTATGATGGATTTACCTTGGATATCCCAATGCTCGAGCTTGTTGAGATCAACATCGCGAATAACGTCGAGGTCGATCTTCTCGTAGCAGACCTTCTTCCTGAGATAGTACTGCAAAAGCTCTTCTTCGGTTGGATGGAAGCGAAAACCAGGAGGAACCTGAGATTGTCCATTCACTGAGATGCTCATGTTCTCCTGCATTCAGATAGCCAATCAATGAAGGAGACAAGATAATATCTTCAGGGTTTCAAGCTTCTGCTTGTGGTTCCAATTTCCGGGTAACCTAACCGGGGGGAGTGGGGGCGAGAGAGAGAGAGAGAACACTTTGAGGAATGAACAAGAGAGATGATGGAGAGATGGAGTACTGGAATGAGTATGTAAAGAATGAATATATATATCTCTGATGCGTGGGAGGCTGTGTGAACCACTGGGCCAGCAAGTAGAAAGAAGAGAGAGAGTGAGAGTGCACAGAGTCAGAACAAGTCGGCTCTGCCTGTGGGTGAAGGCACGTTTAAGAATTGCAATTATCCAGAACTCCATCCCCATTCCCAAATATGCCCCTTTCTTTTACCTAACAACATATTCAACATATTCCTTCTCTTCCAATATAATTGCAAATTACCTCTTTATTTTTTCACCCAAAATAAGGAAAATATTTTAAAATATTATAATAAATAACCTGTGGCTTACTAGAAAAATACCACAAAATCTCTCATTCAAGATTATGACTTTAATCTATAGTTCACTTTCATTGATATAAAAGTCATATTAAAATTTTAAATATTAATAAAGCATTTTCAAATATTAACATGTTACGTTTAAATTTTAAAATGACAATGATTAGCAAAAATATATGTCATTTGAAGCTTATAACAATAGGGTTAAAAATTAAAAATGCCTTATAAATTTTGGAGAAACTTTATGTAAAACTATAGTATAAAATTATACATATGCCCATAGTTTATTATCACATTTGATTTTTAATATAAGAGTTAATTGATTTTTTTTAAATTAAGAAAGCTAATTAACTTGTTTATTTATCATTTTTCTTCAAATTAATTTTCCTAATATATAAATTGATATATAATCTAATGATACACAAGTACTTAAAAATATATATTATAATTAAGTGATTTATTTAACTTTTTAATCTCTTTAAAATAATCAATTCATTATTATATTAAAGATTAAATGTAATATAAAAAACTCAAATTTAAATTTAAAAAAAACATAAGAATTAAGAAGTCTTGTCCAATGAAGAGTAGAACATAACCAAAGTGCGTTTGTTGGAAAAGCTATAGCCTTAACGCATCCAATTCAATAGATATTAACTTTAAATTCAAAGTAACTCAACAATATTCTACATTACACCAAAAAAAAACCAATATGGGTTTAACTAGCAAAAAAATATTACCTCCAATGAAAAGATAGGCATATTTAATTAAAAAAATGGGAAAATTTCAGGAAAATATCCTTTAAAATTGTGAAATCCCATTTGCTACCATAAATAAAGGAAATGGCTGATAGGTATCAAAAGCTGTCAGAAATTGTATAGGTAGGAATCTGAATTTTAGAAATTGATGGAAAAGACGGAACTGCCATTAAATTGTTAGAAGTAGTCATTACGTTTTACGGAGTTGTCAATATGTTATAAAAAGTTGTAAATAATATAAGAACACAAGTCATTACGTTTGAAAATGTTGTCAATAATAAAAAAAACTCTTGTCAATCCCTTCGCAAAAGTTGTTTATAAGGTAGAAAATAGGAGCTAAGCCAAGGGTCTCCCTCATAGATTGCTCCTCCTCTTCCTTAATTCTATTGATTTCTTCTTTCGCAGCCTCTATCTCCGCATTCATGGACTTTGTATCCTTTGTATACCAAGAAAGATCTTTACCTGAATTTAAAATAAATAAATAAGATTTAAAAACTCATTAAATAGGTGATAAAATTAATCAGCATGCCCCCTCTTTTAATATGAGGGATGTGGTAACAGATAAATTAAGCTGATTTGTTTTTTAAATCTGCTTTTTTGCATCAACGATAGATACCTTTCCTTGTAAAAAACCAAAAGAGATAAAACTATCAACATATGCTTATGTTAAGTAGAAATGTAGAATGTTGTAGGCATCCAACCATGGAAACTAAAATGGTCAAATCAATAGTGAAAAGATTTCAAATTCAAATTCGCAATCTAATTGCTTACTGCAGTCCAATGAAACAAAACACTTGATCAAAGATCTTTAATAAAATCACTTTAGTAAAACAACCAACTTGATCAATCACTTTTAATAGAAGTGCATTTAAAGAAAGTGGGGGAAGAACCAAGAGTTCAACCTTTCCTTTCCAAAGCAGAAGAACAGATAAGACTCCATAGAGTGAAGCAGCAGCACGAAGGAATTCTAGTTCATCAAATCCCTGTTATTAAGATCCCTCTTTAAGCAAGTGTCCACCAATACATATATACCCTTGAAACTAAGCAATCACTTGTATCCCAAAACATGCGCCGAGCATGCACAGATATATTGAGATATCGATATGCAACATTCGCCATTAAATTGTAAACTTGAAAGAATAATCAATTTTACCTTTCTGCCATCTGCCAACAGGGGCCTTGATACTGTGACCAAGATAGTTCTCCCTATGTTTATCAACTTTAACATCATCCCATTTGAACTCTGTACATCACAAGAAAAGCATAAAACATTAATGAATTGATCCAGCATAGAAGGTAGATTATCAAAGACAAATTATGATAAAGTACCACGTCACTGTAGTCCATTAAGGACAACTAGGGGAGGCAAGCTATGAGCAGAATATGGAGCATCGGTAGTTATTACAGAATGGGAAACATGAGGACAGAAGGGAGATACACATCATTTTATGTTAAAATCACAGATTTGCCACTCTGCTAACATTGTGATTATTTATTCTACTATTGCTATTTGTTTCAATAATATTATTTAATATTTAATGTTATTATAAATAGAGAATGTGTTTGTGAAGC